>JALLKD010000266.1:0-23971 GCA_023509735.1 Fusarium liriodendri | reverse complement strand
CTTCGGGGCCTAGACACATGGCCGAGCTGTCTCGAGGAACAGCCTGTGGCTTCAGCTGAGAGTCAACGACTCAGCCTCCTAGGGAGACGAGGGAGGCCATGCCGGTCCGTCTCACATTTGGGTTGAGTTCGGTTCTCCCTTGACGATGTTGTTGCCGGAAATAACCACAAGCTAGTCGATCTGAGGAGCACTTTGCCATCCAATTCAGGCAGCCTCATACGAGCCAAAACTTCGAAGCTTTGGTGCAGACCGCAAAAGTCAATCCATCCTAGCTACGTTCACCGTACCCAAAGGCCAAGAAAACGGTTGATTCGTTGGTACCTTGCTTTGGTTCGCTTTGGCTTGTCTTGTCGCCGTGCCGTTTTCCGATGTTGGAAAACCTGGAAATGGTGAAGCAACGGCTTTCAAACATGAAGCCGCAAGATCCAATCTCGCCCAAAACAGGAATTGCTCACCGGGAAATCTCCCGTTCAAGGTAGCCAGTAGCGGTAACATCATCATTCATCATGCTTTGGCCCATTGTAACAGGGGGTGGACCGTCCCCCGTCGGAAGTCGCCATTAGCCATGAGGCTCTGATTGGGGAGGGGGGAAAGTCAGTTGGCGAGGCCGAGCCCGAAATGCTTGCTTGAAAGGGGATAAGGTCCATGGGCTAGTGAGAAGCTGCTGCAGAATGAGCCCTGGCGTTTGAGAATGCCTTGGTTGTCTTGCTTGGCTTGAGAGCTCGAGCTGACATGACAGCAGCAATCGAATCGAATAGTGCAAGTTGGATGCAGGTGGAGAAAAAGGCCATCGCGTAATGGGGGCCGGGTCTTTGCGTCACAGTGGAGAGGACAACAGCCAACCCCACACTTTCAATGGATGTCAAGTGCTCTCAGAGGTAGGTACCTTCCATCCTTTGTAGCTACCCACTACGTAGCAGGTACCAGACCTTCTTGCTCAATACTGCTGTACCGTTGTAATTGCTGCAAGCCTATGAATAAACAATCAATCAATCGACAACGAGTGAATCAAGCGGAGCTTGTACCTGAATCATTCTCAGTCTAGATCCCCATCAAAGACATTGCAATCTTGTTCTCAAGGGGCAGGACATCGCATTGCATGAAAGATCCAGCTCCTCCTCCCTTCACTCACAGCCGACAGCTGTTGGATGCCAACTCACATATTACAGTCAGCAGCTCTCACACCCGAAACAAGCCTCGTTCAAAGCCCTGTTGGGGCACCTAACCAATCACACACCAGCCGACAAGAGACACTTGCCATCCTCGCCTTTCCCGTCCCTGTCGTGTTCCCCCAAGGTAGCTCGCTGTTCGAGAAGCGCCAGTTGCCGCTAGCGTCCTGGGGATCGACCGATGACTCTGGGGCAGGGCAGGACTATTTCCTGTAGGCTGTGGAAGCTCCCGGACTTTCCTCAGGGATAAGTAGGTATGGAGGCAAGGTCCCATCTCTTCAAGGGAAAACAGCACGTTGGGATTGTCGGCGGTATGCGACGTGATTTACAACTTAATACAGAACCCTGACAGCAATGCCTTTCGTTCCAGGCGAGACCGCTGCTATTTGGAGGAGAAACCAACGGCCAGGCCCGCCCTACACGAGATGTGCCTCCTCTGGTTTGGCTGATGGATCGATCTCCATGGCTTTCCGCCTGCAGTACCTGTACCTGAACGCGCGGCACGCGACATGCAACCTAGACGAGCAGTCCAGAGTTCCAATGCCTCTTGTCTCGAGGTAGGTATGCTCCAGATCAACAACAAGCCCTACCAGTCTCGGGGATCATCCCACATCCTTCAATCCCATCATGCAATTGCCATCACTTAAGATCATCCCGCACGGCTCATTAGACATTTCATTCACCGGCTATCACTCTCTGCAGCAGTGATCCTCCCTTGACCATCTCCCCGCAGCCTGCCTACTTTTGCTTGCTTCTTCCCCCCTGTCTTGCTTGGCTGACGCCACGAACAAAACCGTTGTCACACTCCCCCGGGTTTGTACATCAAAGTCGCAGCATTTGTATCCTTGAGGTGAAGATCAACAAAAAGAGAACAGAACCTAGAAGTGAAATTCTCAATATCAAAAAAAATGGGCTGTGGTTTTTTTTTTACTCTTCAACTCTCTCTCCGGTGGTAGTTGTTTTTTATGGTTGTTTTTATGGCACCTGGTCAGTGGTCGTGGTTGTAGCCCATGTGTAGGTTTTTATTTTTATTTTTGGAGAGAGAGGAGAGTTTGGTTTTAGGTGTGGAATGTTGATTTGACCACTCGACCAGACGCCGAGCACTTGTATGTGCTTTTTGTGTTGGGAGAGAAAGAGTTAAACTTGGTTGTAAAACTACCTCGCAGATTTGATATCGACAGCGAGGACTCCTTTGACTGCCCATTGTCGTTCGTTGACTGCTGGCCGTCCACCGCTCTCTTCGAGCCCCATGGCAATCCCGTTGCCATGTCCCCGGCTTGGCACTACCGATCGCCAATGTCGTTATTCCGCTGCCTTGGTCTGTTGCTTGGCCAATGCGAGCCAAGCCAAACCAGACCTGCTCTTAGGAGTTATTGATGGGGTCTAGTTCTCAGCCTTGACCCTCCTCTGCTTGAAATGGCCCCTGATCGAGATGCACGGGGGCCGCGCTTTAGTGAGACATTGAATGCCCGTCCGCTTCAACGTCCGTTCCAAACAGGAATCGCCTCTCCGCCACGCGCGCCCCCCTCAACAAAGTGGTTCCCTCACCAGGCTGGGGGCTAGGCCAAGCACCGGGCTCGTTCGAGGTCGGTTCGGGCTCACGAGCCACCGGGGCCACAGGTGAATGGGGTGCGAGATTTCCAACAAAAAGTCCTGGTTACCTGCGTCATCAAGGCTCTCCAGCTGGCCTGTAATGTCATATCCAATCAACGCCGTTGTGAATAGCCGCAATTACTGCCACAGCCCGTCCCGTCTGTCAGCCCCCAAACGCCGATCTCCAAGGTCATCGTCGTGAGACACCACGTACTCAACCCACCCGCGCATCCATTTGCAATCCTTCTCAGACATCTCGGTATGGTGAGATGCCTTTCTTGAGCTCTTCCACAATTTCTGCTGCCTCTAGCGTGCTCCGCGCCTCGAAATCGTACCGTTTGCTCTCTGTCGCCTTGTACACCACTAGCTATTTTTGATACGTCGTTAGAATCACACATGACCTCGACATCAGATAGATGAACATCAGCATGAACTTACCTTGACATTTGTGGGATGTTTCCGAGGCACTTTGCATCCTACCACATTGCTGAAGTGCACTGTTGTTGTTTTGCCTCCGCCATCGTGTAACGCCTTGCCACCCGAGGCTGGCATGATGTGAATGTACTCGCCGTCGATCACCAAGATGCGTTCGCTCATTCCTACAATACGCATCGGCTGCTTTCGCCAGACCGTGTACTTCTTGTAGCTGGCGTTGCTGAGTTCGTCCTGCTTCAGAGACTCTCGCGCCAATGGGTGGCTTCCCACCATCTGAACCTGCTTCTTGCTCCGCTTCTGTGTCGAAGGATCTGGAAGCTGTAGCATCTTTGGCGATGAACTGCCCGGTGATCCAGTGATGGTCAACGGCCCGTCCGTCGCGAACCGTCGTCTGTACAGCTCCAGATCGGAGACGTTGCCGATCGACGACACGGGCCGGTCAATCATGACTACAGCTCCCGACCCGGGTAGCTTTAGTACATGGTTGGCCTTGTCCAGCTGTCTCTTCCGACATACCATATCTAGCACCTCGGCTAGATAGGTATCTGTCGTCACATCTAGCGTAACCATCTGGCCTGGTGCAATGTCTGAAGACATGATGTGAATCCGGAGCAGCTTCTGTTGTCCCCGTGATGTGTTTGGAGCCGCGATGGGTGTCTGCGGCATGTCTGCTGCAGGCGCATTTGACCGGTACGTTGTCGTGACGATGGGATTCTGTCTTGGACGGGCGGCCAGGAAAGAGTTGACTTGCGGACCTGGTGTGCCCCTAGGCGTGGCATCTTCATCCTCTCGCCCTAGTTCTGATTCCAGAGTCACTCCGCCACTCTCCTGTGATGTTACAGGCTCGTCTTCTTCCTCTTGCGGTGTAAGTTCCTTGTTCTCAATATACTCTTCCTCTGAGGCTGCTGCCAAGGCAAACTCGTCAAAAGCTGTAGAATTCGATCGCATACGACCTCCACCTCGCAGGGCAGCATTGTTCACCGTAGTAAACGAGGTTAATGGTTCCCTTCTCGGAACGGGAGGGAAATCATCATCCACCTCACCACCTTCTTCAACCATTCGAAGGGTCCACCAGTTGATGTTGAGCTTGTCCGTGGGGATAGGCGGATCCATCTTCTCTTCATTGTAGCGATACAAGCTCAGGCCAACGAGGTCCGCTACGGTCACCGCCCTCTCGGCGCCCTGCCCGTCCTGAACACGTGGGCGGATGAGCACTTGGAACGGCTTGCTTGGTGTTTTGGAGAAGGCGGCATAGATTCGCACGCGAATGGGACCTTGCGTCCCCTGTCCGCTGAAATGGGCAAATCTGTGGAAGGGGATAGTAGCTTTCTTGTCTTTGGCCTTGAGCGCGGCTGACAACAAGCTCTTGGGCTGGGCGATGCTGAGCGGCCTGATCATGCTCATGGGCCTCGGGGGCGGTAAAGATCCAAGAACGATGGGATTCGTCGGTGGCCGAGACTTGCGAATCGTCGATTGTCGCACAAAGTTCTTAGGCGGTGTTCCAACAACTTGACGAGTGGGTGATCCATTAATGGCTGGGTTCTCGACGCCATCGAGGATAGATGCGGAGTCTATGCTCTCCACATAATCATCAGACATATCTGAAGCCTCATCGGAGTCTTCTTCCTCTTCTGGTAAGAGAGATGTGCCCACCCGATTGATGCCGGGCGTGGGCTCCTCAAGGATTCTCGCTTGAAGCTTCGCTGCTCTAGCTGCAGCCCTGGCAGCCTCCCGATGTCTCTGGACAGTGGGAATGTCGATCTCGTTTTCGGAAGATATCTCGCTGCTGGTGACCGTGTCTCTTCGTGGCCTCTCCCTGACTGTCTCCAATGCCGACTGTGAACCTCGTCGGGGCGCCCTTGGTGATACTGCCCCTACCTGTCGTAGATTGGTGTTTTGAAGTGGCGATGAACCTGCTCTATGCCTCACTGGCATCTTGGCGAATTTGATTTGCTGTGCGGCTCTTTGATCCGTGTCATCATCGCTGTCGTCACTCAAGTCGCTACTGTCCTCCTCTTCCATCTGTTCTCGGCGCCTGCGCCGCTTGATAGCCATCCCAGGCCCCATGGTATCGGATCCGCCAGCGGTGAGCATGCCTCCATCTTCATCTCCATCCTCGAGCGTGAGGCCTGCCTGTCGAGGTGCCTGGAAGTATTCGGAAGCGATAGCGGTGGGTATTGGGGGTGAATGTGTCCGCTTAATGTGAGAGGAATTGGGTCGCCAGCCGGCGGCTTTGAAGGGAGCTGAGTTTAGGAAGCCATCGTTGACGGTCAGGAGACGCTCGCCCACACCGTCGGCGATCTCGTTGAGGTAGCTTGTGCGGAGCTGATAGGACACGAGTCTAGGGGGAATGCCATGTCAGTGGATGGTGGCTGTCGGGGTCTTAGAGCAACGTACTCTTCTAACTGAATGACGGACATGATGGCGACTGCTTTGGCGGGTATATATCACGCCAGTATCACGCCGATATCTTGAAATGCGTCATTCTAAGAAGCCCAGAGTTGAAGGTTTGAGGGGCAAGGAGCATTGGTAGGGAGCGTTGCGATAAGCTATTCGTGGGGTTCAGGCGCAGCGCAGCCTCGTTCGCGTCTTGGATGCGCAAGGACCCATGTGGCTTGCGCCTGAGCACGGGCCACTAGAGGCGAGGCAACAATGGGGCGCATTTCAACTTCAGGTCGCGAAGCTCAGGAAAGCAAGCAACTTTGCGATTCCATCCTCAACTTTTGTAGTTGACGGCTATTCTTTGTCCAATATTCATCATGGGCCTGGTTGATTATTCCGACTCTGAGGGCTCAGGCTCTGAAGCCGAGGCCCCCGTCAAGCCAACCCCCAAGACTACGTCGTCCTCCAAGAAGCCCTTCCAGAAAGTAGTCGATCGATCCAATCCTGGCAAAATCGTCGTCAACCTCCCTCAACTCTCCAACGATACACCCAAACAAAACGAAGAACCTCCTACGAAACGCGCGAAAACAAAGGGATCAGGTCTCTTTTCTGGGTTCAACTCATTCCTACCGGCCCCGAAGAATGCGAACAAGCCAAAGACAACCTCCACGGCATCAAGCAGCACCACATCGAGACCAGGCGTCAACCTTAAAACGAGCGCTGCACCGGGTTTCAGCCGAGGGACAGAAGATGAGGGCGAGGGGCTGGGTGATAGCACCTCGTCAGGAGGGTTGAGCCTACCACCACCAAAGACTGCTCAACCATCCATCCCAGAAGGACAGAAGCCTGCCGATGAGGTCAAGCTTGTGGGCAAGCCGTTGATGTTCAAGCCCCTCTCGGTTGCAAGGAACCCACAAAAGAAGAAAAAGTTGAATTCAGGGGCAGCGAAGGCAGTTGCTGCACCGTCTCAACCAACCACTTCAGAATCCAAGGAGATAAAATCCGGGCCAGCGCCAGAACCCGCTCCAGCTCCTCCCAAGGTGTCTCTATTTTCGATGCATACGGAAGAACCTTCGGAACCAGCAGATGCTACAACGCGAAGCGCTGTATATGAGCCCATGTTTGCAACTCAGGAAAGCTCATTGGCCCACGACGATGGCGCATACGCCGACTACGCGCAGTATGCAAGCCATTCACAAACAGGTCCATCTGCCACCACATTGCCAGGCTCTGAGTCGCTCGACACGGTGGCAGACGATCTCAACCTTTCAGCTGCCCAACGACGTGAGCTCTTTGGTCGTGGAGGCCTAGGCAAGCAAGCAGCCAAGAAGGTTATCAACTTCAATATGGACAAGGAATACCAACACAACGAGGAGATCCGAGCGTCAGGAGAACAGCAGATACACAACCCCGTGCGTGCTCTCCAGGGCGGCAAGCACAGTCTTCGCCAGCTGGTACAGAATGTGCAGAACCAGCGCGAGGCTCTCGAGGACAGCTTCGCCAAGGGGAGAAGCAACCGCAAGGAGGCGTCGAGCAAGTACGGATGGTGATGATAATGATACCCAAATTTTACACAGAATATCCAAAAATGAAAGAGGCATTTCTATTTACATCTAAACCTGAAAAGGGGCTTCCTACAGATACAGCCACGCCGCGCTCCAATACCAATCCCAAATATGCGCAGCGAGGAGCAATACCAACGAACAAAAGGGGGTGTCTTAAACAAATCATTCGCCATCCCACGAAATCAAACCCAAGCAAATCCGTTTTTTCAGAATGTTTCCACTCCAACCTTTCGGCCGCTCTGAAAGGCATTATCTGCCATCATGAATCCCCATTCTCCTCGTGTTATGGGCGAAATATCTTCATATCCGTTGGGCGTCATGGGTCCAAACTTGGCTGACGCCGGGCTCATAAGTATCGGGGTTGGTGTGAGAGGACTGAAGGCGCTCTTATTTACAGGAGCTGCGCTTAGGACCTGGTCAATGGTTGAGCCCTCCCACGGCTGCATCGAGAAGTAGAGCCTGTCGGTCGGTCGTGCCGTACGTTCTTCATCCTCCTCTTCCTCTTCGACTTTGACGATGGGTACTTCTGGTTTCTTGGTTTCAAAGTTGGTCAGCAGTTTCAGCTGGGGCTTTGGTGAAGGAGTTTTCTCCTTGGTGATGGCAAGTCCGATCATGTCTTCCTCGATCTCGGAATCGCTATCACTCTCTTCGAAATCGCTGATTGCCTTGATTGCCGGCTCGGTGAATCCTGACAAGCCTTCGATGCCTCCGAGTTGCTCCGGTCCGCCATACGCACGCCGATACATGCGTTCCAAATCAACAAGGGCAGAGTTAGACACACTCAGCCAGTCATATGATCGGAGAATGGCAGTTTTGGAGACCTTTGACCCGGTGGCTAGGATTGTGCGGCGGAGTTCGTCAACGGCGTCTTCGAGGCGTAGGTGAGATTTCGTCTTGGAGTAGCTGGATAGTGCGCTCTTGAGGCTAAACAGCCGATCGAGCGAGAGTAGAGTCAGGCCTTCGGAAGAGAAGAGGACTTCGTTCTGGATGATGGAGCTATGGATGAGTTGGTTGGTGAGTCCGCAGGTGGAAGGCCTGACTGCTGGTGAAAGCCACTCAGAACTATGAAGTGTTAGCAAGATATCCGACATACTAAACATACACCCAAACCCACCCAACACGGAACTTTTTCTCCGTCTTTTCCAGTGTCTGGTTAAGAATCTTCTCGGACCGAGGATGGAGTTCATTCGTATGGATGAGACGCATGCCAAAACCTGACGACGACATGATAGAGCTCATAGTGTCAGTGGTAGTCGACGAGGCGGTACCGGGCGTCATGGGAGGAGGTGATAGAGGTGTTGTGGGCGAGAGAGGCCATCTGAACCGCGAACTCTGCGTATCCGGCGGAGGAGCAAAGCCAGGCGAAGATATTCCACTTCTTGGCGAGTCCATCGACCGTGCCGGCGTAGGTCCATTATACGAACTGGCCAGCACCAACGACTTGAGCTTCGACATGGGCCCATTTCCAAAGTTGAAGCGGAAGCCGGGAGACAGCGGCGTCGGAGTCGTCGGGGTAATCAGGCCTCTCGGCGGCACAACAGACGGTAGCTGATAGTCTCGACGAGCAACGACGAGGGTGATGTGCTGAGACTTGCGAGCTAGACGGGCTGATGCGTACTCGAGGGCCGGCGCGAGATGAGGCGGCAGGTGGTGAGCGTCCAAGATGGAGGTGCCAGCCTCCAAAGGCGATGAGATTCTCTCTTTGAGCGACATTTCTGTTTGTTGTTGTTAAAGCCTCGAGAGGCAAACGACTCGATGGTTCAAGGAGGGACAGCCACAAAACGGCCAATGTAAGATGGAATAAAGGAGTGCAAAGAATCAGCAAATCAACAAGCCAAGGGAACGCGAAATCAACAACATCCAGGCCGCACAGCAGCTGTTATTTCCTTCAGCCTTGTCGTTGGTCGTGCGTGCAACGAACAAACAAAACAAAACAACTTCGCCGTGATCCTGTGGAAACAAGACAAGAAGCAGGAGACATGCAGGATGGAAGGAGTTTTAAAAACCCGCATACAAAACAAGTTTCGTTTTTTTCCTCACTCATACAACACCCCGGGCACTTGTTTATGTTTCAAAACTCTCCTGCGTCTGGCCAGTCAGCCACCGGATTTTTCGTCTCGCCTGAGGTATGGCCTCCCTCTCCGTGACCCCCCCGCCGGAGAAGCTGACCCTAGTAGAGAGAACATGGCCACTTTGGAGTATAGCGTCAGAGTGGTAGATGAAACGTCAGGGAGGGGGGGGGACCCTTGAAGGGGCCAGACGCTATGTAAGAAAAGGGGAATTGCATGAGCTGCTCATCACCTCTTGCTCATCATCCATCTCGCACCTCTTCTCTATCACTGCTTTCCTCATGGTTCCAGCCTGTCAAACGGTGCAAATGCCGGGAACGACCCAATCGGCAGGAGGGGGACGTTCCCTCGGCGGCTAACGTGCATTAGCGCGTGCCCGGGACTGCTATTTTCAGCAGCGGCGGGGTTCCCGGTACGCCCCGTGATTGGCTAGCGGGAGTTAAAACATATTTTTAGAACTGATGGGCGATGCGAGCGGCGCTGTGACAGGCTGCAAAGGTGTGAGAGATTCGGGGACCCTTGTTGCAGATTGCAATCGGAGAGGCTGGTTGGTCGAGTGAAGGGCACAAGAGGTTTGTGAAGAGGCAGGGACTTGGTGCAGTAGTGCACATAGATTTGGTTTCTTCAACAGTGGACCACCACCAAGATGGATACTCGTCAATGATTTCTTTCCATGTGAGCATTTCCGTTGAGAGTCTTGATGGTCATGGTCAGTTGTCTTCGCCATCGTGACTGGCCCTTGCACATTCCTCTCCAGCTGTCAGACGCCGGCACTTGTCATTCCGAGACGAACCAACATATCTCACAGCTTCCACATCCCATCCACCAGCCACCGCCCCAATTTCTCACCCCAAGGTAGACTTTTTCTTACCCAAGATGGGGGACCGTGGAACCAGCCCGGCTTCGTCTTCGACGGCCATGTCTCTAATACTTTCTATTTTCGCATCTTCATTGGCATCACATCATCGTGTGGTATCCGAGGCGGGCCTGGAATATTGGCCGCCCCGTGGCTAAAGATAGGTAGCGTCGGCCAGCCGCCGGCCCCAAATGTTGCCGTCATACAAGGGGGTCGTGATTTTATGATGCCCTTCTATAGAAGCTGATCCTGGCTGTTCGGCCGTCGATATTACATCGTCGTCCACCAGAATACCCATTACTGGCGCCACTTGAAAATCTCAAAGATATTCATAGAATCAATCACATGGTGTCGGCGGCAAGCCTGGCCGTGAGACACAGGCGTCATGGCACAGGAGTCTGTCCAAGTTCAAGACTCCCGATGAGTATTCAAATCGAGGTTGAAAAGTTTCCAACTCGATGTGATCCGTCTACCTTGACTTTGCTTCGTGTAATCATTCATCATTTCTGTCCTCGTGCCCAAAAAACCAAGGCAGAGGGGGGATGGATACAAGAACGCTGGTCTTGATCTTGGTCTCGAAAACAATACCCTTCTTCATCTTCACTGACCCCCTGATTTCTCTCATCTCGCGGTCTGGTACCGCCGTATCCCTGTTCATTATCCTTTACCCTTGCGCCGTCACTCCCTTGCTATGCATTTTTGCTCAACATCAACTGTGTTCGACAATCATCCGTTTCCGGCCGGCCCTGGCTGTCATGATAGATGATGCCTTGGCCTCTACTCACCCTTTCCGTAGACTAGCGAGTGTAGATGATAAACCAGAGAATCGAAATCAACAAAAGACAAATGCCTGCCTCCTTTGCCCTGACGCCTGTCTCGCCCCGTCTCTCTCCAGACCTAGCGAGCTCATTCATTCATGCATGTATGGTCTGTCATCAAGCCAGTTCCACGTCGTTCATCTCGTTCAGTCCTGTAATGTTCATCTCCACCAGGTCGTCAATCTGGTCTGATGATCCACAGGATCCTTCCCAGTCTTTACCCAGCGTCAGCTGTCACCTGAAGTCTGTTGTAATAGTATCGGAGTCGCTAAACGACTGTGACATACCGGACCCGTCTTCCTCCATGTCATCCACGATCAGCCTGCGGAGGGGATCCAACACCTCTGTCCTGTAGCGTTAGCCTAATTCTTTAAAGGGGGACCAGACCGGGCCGAGTCCACTTACCGCGCTGCAAGCCCATAAACTCTGTGTCGACATCGTCTTGTTTCTCGGGATCACTTTCGATAGACTTGGCGCATGACTCAATCACACGCGAGAACGAGCCTGCAATGTCTCGCCCCAAGTGTGCTCTCCTTCGGACGTGATGCTCCTCGAGATGCCCCAAACACGTGAGGCCCAATTGTCTGACCGTCAGCTTGATCTCCTCCCGATCCTCAGGGTCTCGATCAGCGATCGACTCGCTTTGCAAGGCCTGGAACAGCTCGCGGTCCAGGAAGTTCTCTGTGGCTGCTCGCACGGTGCTTTCCTGATAGGCTAGGAGATGAGGTGTCCAGTTTGGCACCAGACGGAGACTGAGACTCCTGATGGTCCTCGCAAACTCCCCTTCTGACCGCTCAAGTGACAGTGCTCTGTCAAAGAAGCGAACAAAGTACACCCCTTCTGTGTTTTGCAGGCTTTTGGCTTGCGTGTACACATGCTGAATCATCTTTGTGGCAAAGTCGAGTTGCTCAGTGCTCTCAATGTAGGCGCCGGCCGCCCGCAAGAATGGGTCCATGGCTTGAGTTGACGTCTCACCCCGGATGCATCGCTTCAACGTGGCCAGTATCTTGCCGTCCATCGTCGAGCCGATCCCGGTCAGGAATCGGATAATGTCGTCGGTTGGACGGGTCGCTTGGTCGATCCCCAGTAGCTTCTCCACGAAATGGCTGCCGTGAGTATCGTCCAGACTGATGTGCACGAGTTGGACCTCTTCCGACGTCCAGCTGAAGGGTCGTTCCATCCGCTCCAGTCGATCGGCTGCATCTTCAACAATCACATCTGTTCCCAGCTCCGGCTCCAGCTGCTGCAGAAGATAATCGACTAGCATGATCACCGATACGTAAGAAGGCGGTCTGGCGTTGTTGATGCGTTTGAGAACAGCCTGCAGCATCCTTTGATAGCTTCCGGTAAGGGCTTGTGCTGGATCTGCCGAGATAATACGCAGAAGCCTCGCCAGGTAATTAGCAGCGAGAACATATCCGACTTCGCGACTTCCTAGCTTTGCAAAGCCTAGAATAGCCCCAAAGCAGTCATCCCACGATCTGAGGTTCATATGGAAGAAGTTCCATAGGTGATTGAAGAGAAGCATCACGCCATCAATGACTGAACGGTGAGCAACAGCACCCTCGGTAATGTTCTCGTCTCCATCGGGATCTGAGATCGGACTATTTGGGGTCGGCGGATCGTAGACATGAGGTAGGCCTTTGGCGATCTTGTGTATAGCGACAGTGAATATCTTGCTCATGAAGTTGCGTACGGCCATTTCTGGGTTCCGCTGAAGGAGGGCGCGTAGTGCATCGTGTCGTTGGTCAAAGTAGCTGTAGAAGGCAAACGCACAATGGTGGCATGAAGTGATAGCCTCGCTGATCAACTTGGAGAAGCTGAGGAAGTCCGGCATGTCCTTTGCTCTTGTGACGACCTGGTCCAGGTGGCTCAGCAATGTATGCATGGCTAGATCCTGAAGCCCATGCTCTTGAGCACGATCAATCAGGAACTCGCCAATGTTCTGGTTCGTGTCAACTTCACGACAGCTTCCGCAAAATTGTCTCGTCTGCTGGAATAGCATCTGAACGAGTCTGAGGTTGCTGGGATCATATATACAGTGACGGCGAAGGATCACTGTGTTTTCGCTCATGATGTGATCTTTGAGATCGTCAGCCACATTGACTCGCAGAGGCCCTGGGATGCATAGGCTCATCATCCTCTCCTGCTCAGCTCTTAGAGAAGAGGCACGTTGGTAAAACAGCATGTATGCACTGTATGTCTTGTCGTAGATGATACCGTTTGTGTCGTATGGACGATGATCAGGGCCACCGAATGTGGAGCTCTCCATGTGCGAGGGATCCCATGCCGTTACCATATCGTCATTGAACTCAACCCAAGTCTGGCGACCTGAGGCGGAAGGGCGCTCACGGATGTACGAGTAGTAGTGGCCTGATTCAGCCGTGCCCGAGTGAACGAGAACACCGACCAGTTCGAAGATGTCCTCCTCAGTGTCATTTTCCGGGTTGCTCAGGTGCTCGATAGTGTAGGGTCGCAAGTTGACTTTTGCTGGGAATGAGAAGTAATCGTTGATCTTGCTTCGCTGGAGAGTACGGAGATTAAAGTCAAACCGCTTGAGGTGAAAGATGACATTGTCTGGAATGTCTTTCAGACACGCCCTCTTGACAGCATCAACGTGTTTGTCGCACGTTGAACACTTGTACTTGTTGTCTGTTGATTGTTAGCGGCCTTCTTGAGACAGATCGAATAATAAGCAGGCATACCCCCTTCCATGATCTCGCCATCCACGTAAGCCTGAAGACTGTCTTCCAGCGTGTTCTTGCCCTTGATGTCACATTGAATCGCAGAGAATGGCTCGAGTCGTTCAGAAATGTGCTCACACTCTTTTGACTTGACTTGCTGCACGAGTTGACCACCGTAAAAAGACTTGAGCCTCCTCTTCTCTTCGTGGCTGTGAAACTGACCCTCCCAGCGGTCGAAGAGTAGGTTGTAGAACTCATCCACGTCCATTTGACTGTGAATGTCGATGAGGGTGTCATCGTAGGTCTTGATTGAACTGACAAGATTGGTGGGATCAACAAAGCGACGGTAGCTTTCCTGCATGAAGCCAAATAGCTTTTGGGTGTAAAACATGAGTTCTTGGCTGTCGGCGGGATCATGAAGTTTCGAGTTCAGGATGAATTGTCGGAATCCCGTGTTCATGAAAAGCTGCGCCAGAATCGAATTGAGGTAGCATGTGTTCGATAAGTTTAGCAGGCCGGCGTAACCACATGGTGCCCGCAGTGCTCGGAGGCGCTCAAATTGATACGGGAGCTCGTAGAGATATGGCTCATCTGGTTTGAATGTCAGCGGGTGCGAGGTTGATATGGCGCAAGACATGCCGTCATCGTCATCATCGTAGAAGGGCACAAGACTCTCGAGCGATTCCAACAGGCCCTTGGTCTTTTCTGGATCGTGCTTCACGAGATGGAAAAGGATTTCACAAAGCTTCGCTCTCGTTTCACTGTGGAGAACCACCCTAGGGATGGGCTGCTCGCTCAAACTGCGCTTGGGAGGATACAACTGCTTCCAGAATAGTGACAAAGGCAAATCCCTATAACGAGTCAGTTCATCGGTCCTGCATGGCAAGGTTTCATTCTCGTACGCTGGCAGTTGCGGGGACTGGGCAACCGAGGGATCAAGTTGCAGGCAAATATGCAAAACTGTTGCAAGGCCTTTCGCAAACGAATCCTCTCCAGCTGAAGACCCAATGGCCTGTGTACTCGGTTAGCTTGTACAACTCAATCTCGAAGCTGACGGAACCTACTTCAGTTGATGTATGGGCGAGCAAGAGCTGGCTGACCTGAGAGGCAAGCCTTGGGAGATCCAACACGCCTGGCGATCGAGCTTTCAATCGCATCAGCAAGACATACGTCAGCCTAAAGAAGTCTTCACACTGGTCCGGATACCCGGCTATCTGCAGCACAAGGTCGCTGACAACACCCCAAAAGTACGAGACCAGGGCCACAAAGATGTCGTCCGGGCTATTTGAGGATGACTCGTTCGACCTGTCCAACGGCTGTGTGTGGCCTGTCATCGAGACAAGCTCCTCAATGAGCTTCACAACAAGCGACCTGACCCCAGATCTTGGATCAGTAAGCAAAGCACGGTGTAGTAAAGCCACAAAATCGGGGTTTGTGTTGAGCTTTGCCCAGAATTCACCATTGATAATGCTCAGGCGGAGTGTGAGGGCAAGTGTCCCGGCAATCACTGGTGAAGCATCGCCCGGGGAATCTATGGCGCATGTCAAGATTTCAACGAGCCGAGCTGGTTCAGGCACGATAACGATGTCCGTACTGACTGGTCGTCCTGGGGTGTAGATCTCTGTGACCAGGCTAGATCCAGCAAGCGTTCCAGTGGACCGTAGCATATTATCCAGCAGCCGTCGGAATGCGTGTATCAAGTTGGCAGTGAGTTTCAGACGGAGGCCCACAGAAGTTTGATCAAAGACTTTTTTGTCCGAGATTGCCTGAGTGGCAAAGAAGAGGCCCGTCTTCAGAGCTTTGGTATACGCGTTGGATTGACTAGGGTCAGTTGGGTCATCCTTGAGATCTTCATTGTCAATGCGCCCGTGAAAAGCAGCTTCAATGTACTCTAGAAGCGTGTGCACAGCGTAAAGCGACTTGTATGGCTGTCCCGGAGGAAAGATTTGCTGATACGAGGTTGTGTTGCTGTCAACCGACTTCAAGAGATGACCATCTGTGGGTAGTTTCACGAGAAAGTGGTAAATCTGGGATACAGTCAGTTATTCGGAGCCTTCGAGATTGGTGCTGAGTTTCATACCTCTTGTGCGAGTGACTCCTCCATACTGAGATACTCAAACATCTCGTCAAAGTGCGCAGAGATTTCTACCTCCAGAGGAGAGGCACCCGGCTTCACTCGACCAGAAGGGGCTGGGCCTGCTTCCTCACGTTTGACCAACATGAGACCCTCCTGAACACGCAGATCCTCCAAAGACTTGCAGATTTCGTGCTCATTGGGAAGAAAAGGTCGTCCTCTGTAGTAAACTCGGTAGTTCTCAAAGCCTGTCTCTTGTCTCAGGCTGGCAAGTAAAGACGCAGCGGTGTTCAGCTTCCCAATCGCGAGTGGCTTGATATCAGTCTGTTCATCCCCGTCAAAAGACTGGTATTTGAGCTCGGCCGAGTCTCCTTGCACCTCATAGGGGGTTTGGGGGATCAGTGTTCTCAGGTCAGGGGCCGATAGAAGAGGTTTTGACTGATGGGCCTCCAGGATGTGCCGTAATAGTCTCAAGGATCGAATGAAGATCCTCTCCTGTTGCTGGATTTGCTCATCCGTTGTAGCAGTCGACATGGCCTCATCCTCGCCGCTCGTAGCTCCATCGTTGGAGCTCTTGATTTTCCGCGCGGCATCTTTTAGCTGCTGCAGGCATCGGTTGACTAGAACCATGTGAATCAATCGTGTTCGCTGAAGCGGGCTGGTGGCCATATGCCGGCTTTCCACATAGATATCGATTGCAAGCGTCCGTACTGATCGGTCAACGAGAGGTCCATCCTCAGTCTCGAGGATCAAGCGCCACAGTTGCTCAATACCACTCTCAGCAACCATGTCATGGTCGTCAAGGGCCAGATCGGCTTTCTCGTTGAGACGTGGTAGAATTTCCGCCCGGAGAAACTCTAGCATGCCGTCGCAGAAATATTCGGAAGGGAGAGTTGGGAGATATTGAGACAAGCACGTTTGGAGGAAGGGGTTAGCGAGGTTGAGCTTCCGGTTAAGATTGTTCAAGATACCCCATCCTGCTCTCCTATCCTCAAGCGATAGTGACCATGGACCGACCAGCATGTCCCAGAGCTTTATTCCCAACTCCTTGGTGATTGTTTGGGGTTCAACCTGGATGATGTTGGTGATGAAGTCCCTGCGAGGTTGGTTGATCGCACCCCAGAGAACTGTCTGAACACCAGCGGCTCGTCCGACCTTGATTGAGTGCTCTAGCTCAGTAACGATGAGTCTCGTCAGGTCGTGCTTCTCCGTCAAGACACGGAGCTCCGTCACAACCGCAGAGCGAATTGCCATTGACAAGCACCAGAGGCTGCCCAATGTAGTTGCTGACTGGTCTGCTATGTCCTGAATGCAGCTCTGGTACAGCTGCTGGCGTCCCTCGGGATCTGGCCCATATGCCAGGAGCTCCTTAAACTTCTGCATCGCTGCGTGCTGCATGTCGGGATATGCGACTTGTGATCCGGATGTGCATATTGACGACTCCCTGAGTAGTCGTAAGCACAAGTTGTAGGGGTGGAAGCTCAGTCCCGGTCGATCGACTTGCGCTCTCGTAACCATGTGCCTAATAACGGTCTCCCAAAGCATTCGGATGGAGGGGGTAAAGCCATCCATGGGAAGGGCCTGGAATTTGTCGCAGAAAAATAAGAGACCAGCGTAGTCAAAAAGGTTCGTGATATTTGTCACCATGCGAGTGAGAGCATCTGCAGTGCGGGGATCCTGGCCGGACGTGATACCTTGCCATATCATGTTGATGTGCTCCTCCCGGTACATCTTGGTCACTACCAAGAAGCCCACAATGTTGGCACCCTCAAGAGTGATCTCTGGATGACAGTTAGAGCCGAGGATGTACTCTATGAGTCCGGTCTGGAGCAGGTATTCCGCGAGATGGTTGAGGTGGAGTATACTGCCATCGTCTCCGCTGTCACAATGGCGTCTCCAGCAGGAGACCAGGTCACCACACATCTGGGTGACACCCACAACACGGAGTTGCATCTGACTTGACCTTATGAGCTTGTTCAAAAGCCCAAGACGTCGCTCCCAAGCGATTGCCTCAATAGTGTAATTAACAGGGAGCTGAGGGTGCGCCTGTCGATGCTCGATTAGCAGCTGGGTTGCAGCTTCATGTTCTCCCTGAAGGCTCGCTTTGATCATGTTTGTGAGAGCCCGAACGCTAATTGAGACTTTATCGGCATTCAACTGCGTCGGCTGCTTTTCAACCATCCTTACGAGGGTATCTGAGACCAGGTCGTAGAGAACGTGACCAACTTCTAGCCGTTGTTGAGCCATGGGTGGGAGCCCTGGGTTGCCCAAGGCGAAGCTTGCATCTGTCATGATATCTGCTGCAACCAGGCATATCGAGGATAGTTCATCAGTCCATCGAGGGAAGTTGGAGATATGGTCGACCAGACACCTGACCAGCTGGAGCAGGCAACTGAGACTTCCACCTTGGCTTTCCTGAAATTCCTTGATCACGTACGACACATCTTCCAAACTGGGCGATGAAAGATCGGCGCTACCAGTTTGCTCATCGTAGAAAGGCGCTCCAGTCATCATATGTAACCGGTCGAGGTAAAGAGGAGACAATAGAGTGGGTGGGCGCTGTTTTTGATCCGTCTGCGTAGCCGAAAACTCCTGGAGAGCACGAATGTCGGATTCGATGAACCAGGCCGTCAGCTTGGCGAATCCAGCAAAAAAAGCCAGAGTAACACCGCGCAATCCATGTGCTTTCAACATTGAAGGCCTAGTATGATTAGTATGGAGTAATAGGAGCAAAGAAGGAGAGACATACTTGCGACATGCCATTGAGTGAAAGATCTCGGGGAACGTAACCCAAAACCCCAAGTTTTGTCGGCATGATTCGATAGCAGATTGCTGGTCAACGTCTCTGATGTATCTGAGATACTGTTCCAGCCATTGCTGAACCTTGTCGACAACGCCTTCATCAATTGGAGATTCTGCATGTTTTAGTTGCTTGAGTTGTTCAGACGGATAACGAAGCTCACGAGTTGAAAGATAGTTTGCCAGTCGCTCCACTGTCGATTCGGTCGTTTCTTCGGGATCGTGAAAGGGAAAGTCATGGATAGGATCGATTAGGATGGGGTCGTCTCCAATAATGGAGACTCCAACACTCATATGATCGGAAGCCATGTCATCATCTGACGGCACCGTGATAATCTCGATAGGCGGGCTTGTTGAATGTGAGGAAGCGGACTTGGAGGTCTCGGTACTCTGGGGTGGAACTGGCACCATGTCGACCTCGGAGTCTTCCACACTGGCCTTGACGTCGTCGGTCGCAACATCGGTGACGGCATCGGTCGCAGGAGCTTGAGCGGCAGGTGAAGGAGATGGGGGCTCGGAAGACGACGAGCCACTCTGGGGCGCGTTCCTAAGGTTAATAGTAACCATACTGGACGGAGGCTCGGTAGGTGGCTCGCGCATCGAGGTGCCAGGCTCGGGGGTCTTTGGCGCGACAGGCTCTGGGTGGGCTTCTGTAATCGAGTCACGACTGGGGACGACAGGATCGGTATCGAGAGTGGTCGAGCTCGAGGAATCGTGGAGCGGGTTCACAGTATCGAGGGAGTTTGTAGGTGATCCAGAGAGAGACGTGCGCCGGCGCTTGCGAGACGAGATATCACCGTCATCAAAGGGATTCGGCCGGGTTGAACTGGCTTCAGCGGAGGCAGCACGATCTGGGAGTTCCGGGGATATCGTGGACGGATCCATCGGAGTGGTGTAGAGAAGAGGTGGAAAAGCACGAAGCGCGGAGGTGTAGAGACGTCACACCGTCGCGAAAGACGCCCCGGCGACAGCTGCACAAAATTAACATGTGGGTTTGGTAAGAGAAGCAATTCGGCGGGGGCGAAAGAGCAAGATCCCAAGCTCGAAATGGGGTTTTCGGGGAGGGGGATCAAACCAAGGGCGATATGATGAATGAAGATGACAAGTAAGAAAAGAAAAAGAGCCCCGGCGAAGTTGTCTAGACAGATTGAAGATGCCTAGAAAGAATAGAGGTTGCTGAGGCTTAGAAGTGGGATGCGGATTGGGAAACGGATGGATAAGGCTCTTGGTGGATGGATCTGAGGATATGGGGGAGCATGGATTGGCAGGGCGCGCTCTGGCGGATTGCTTGTGTGGACCCCGCTACGGCAGACTCGAAGAGAGGCCCGGGGGTGGAAATAGCAGGGGGAGAGGCTGCCTGACGTCGGGTGGGATGGGCATTGGTTGGATTGCGTATTGAGAGAAGAGATGAAGGAAGCTGCTTACCTTTGTGCTTGACCGGGAAATTTGCGAGCGTGTCGTCTGATAGATGATGCTTAGACAGAATTCGAAGAAGGAGGGTCTTCTCCGTCACTGCGCTATATAGATTTTTCTGTTGCGTCGTGAGGATGAAAGCCCACCTCATGAGCTACCTAAGTTTCGGTGGTATTTTGGTGGTTGCCTCAAGCAGTGGAGGCTGATGACTGTGATACCCAGGGCAGGTTCCAATGCTTTTTAGTGGAGAGCTCTCAGCTAGCTGGCAGGTTGGCCGTCCCTTGGGCGTGATTGAAGGGCGGGGTAAGGGGTGAGGATAGCGCGGGCAATTAATCCGAGCAGAGATGCAATGCAGCAGTCGACTGTTTGCGCCAGCAATCCAGCTGTCAGAAGATGTCGATCAAGAAATAACAAAAGAAATCGGTAGGCAGGTAAGGGAAATCAACAAATGAGAAATGAGAAAAGATGGAGGCTAGACGTGCAGGTTGTCGACGCGCTTCGCAGCTGTCACGATAGCGGTGTTGGTGGGGTAAAGCGGGCTTTGGGATCAGGATGGATGTGAGATATCATTCACGTCCCATGAGAAAAGAGAGCTCACCTGGACAGCTTCCCCTGGTGAATTAGAGAAGGTGAACCAGAAAAATAAATACCCGGTAAGTCAATCACTGAGAAAACACACCAGGGTCTTGAAAAACCTGAACAAGCGCCATGCACCGAGGGGACAGTGACCGAGGGTAACTGGCTGACAATGGAGCAAATTCACGATGGATAGGTGGCCAACCGCGTCGCCAAGTGACACACCGTGTGAGCCTGAAACTGCTTGCCTGAGGCTACCTTGCGTATTTTGCACTTTGGAGAAGAGTAGAGGGCTTAATGTTAAACGAGCCACATTGGTCATGAGAAGACCAACTTGCAGGAGTCAAAAGATGTGATATTGTACGTTCGGAGTATTTTTCAATCAAGTCGTGCATCAAGTGGCTACCTAGGTAGGTTGGAGAGAGTTTCTGCGGGTCTAGAGCTCGAGATTGTCGACTGTTACCACGTGGAGATCCAGAGACCGCCATGGCAGCCGCCTTAAACGGCGACCAAAATCCCCATGAACCTGGTCGAGGCCAAAGAGACCCGCCATGATGCTGCCCCTCCTGTTTGGTCAAGATCTGACACGACATTTGATCCCGGCCGTACCTGGAGCTCTGGTGAGCTGTGGTGCCCATGCCAAGATACAAGATGGTACCTGTAGGAGGCCAAGGTTAGATGGCCACCATGCAATTTACAAATCTGTATAGCTGTCTATTATCATGGGCCGCTATAACACACATCCATCCATCCAATGTCACCATACTTTCAATTGACGGCCGTTCTATCGTCCTGGCGCTTGGTCTGCTCCGAAATGCGACGCTAAGCAACTCCCCGTCGACCTTGCTTGCGTGACCCACATACTCCCGCCTCCCGCAAATAGCTGCAACGCAGAGCTTGCTTAGATGTCACCCTCCAAGATACTTCTCTCAAGACGTCGTTGTCTACGCTTACCAAACGTAGATCGCCTCGTCCTCGAATCCAAAGTCAACATTCGCTTGCTGACCGACATCTAACATTCTTCCCTCCGAAGTGACTTCCTACATCGACAGTTACCCGTGCTCGCCAACATGACCACTCCCACGTCACAACCGACTCGAAAGAGAGTTGTGCACCAGCTGGATACACCTTTTTCAACAGTCTCCTGGTATTTCTTCCTTTATAAATTCAATTATGTGGTCATGGGTGATTAAATGAGTCTCTAGGCCTGCGGTCTCGCCTGAAGACCAAGACACAATTCTTGAGTTGTTATGCGAGTAAGTCCGAATACTCCAGTCACAGGGATACCCATCTACACTCTATCTCCACACAATGCACTCTCCCGTTTAAGCGGTCTGGATTGCCATACTGACAAGCTTAGTCTCTTGAGTCCCCTGGGGCAGTACCGGCAAACACACGTTAAGCGGTCAAAGGGCAAACGTGCAGCCAGGAAGGAAAAGGACGACAAGAAGGCTGCTCCAACGACGGAAGAACTGCCAGTACCACCAATTCCAGAAATTGATGCTAGCATCGATGTTGGTCTCAACTCTATTACTCGAAACCTCCAGGCCCTGTCACAGAGTGACGCAGACCCTGCTCAAGACAAGCCTGAACGTCAGTATCTCATGATTTTTGTAGCTCGTGGGAACCAAGCTTCAACTTTCAACTGCCATTTCCCGCAGATGGTTGCCGCAGCCTCCAAAAATCTCCCATCCACAGACAAGATTCGCCTTGTGGGCTTCTCCAACCCTTGTTCTGAGCGCCTGAGTGCTTGCCTGGGAGTGCCGAGAGTGTCGTCCATTGCAATTGCCAAGGATGCGCCAGGAGCCGGAGCCTTGCAGGAGTTTGTGTTGAAATCAGTGCCACCTGCAGAAGCAGCATGGCTAGACGCATCTAGGGATGCTCAGCACCTGACCACAAAGATCAACGCGATAGAGACGACGGTGGGACCCAAACGGCCTAAGATGAACCACACAACAAGTTAGTATCTATTCAAGGGTAGTAATAAAATGAGGATACCTTGGTAAACGTTTGGCATCAATAGTGTGGTCAATTCCGCAGAGTGTTGTTCACAATGGGTGAACACCGACTCCGACACACCAGCCATAAAGCTCAAGCCATCAAGATTTCGATAAAGCACCGTATTTGCAAACAAATATTGCTGTCGGTGATTGTGTTTGGTCGTGTCGTGTCGTGTGAACGTGCAGGACTAGAAGAGAAAACGGGCAGTGTCAAGCATAGGCAGTCAAGCTAGCCATCGATGAATGCAAGACCCCATAGTCGAGTCGAAGACCATTCTCCAAAGATCAACGCGCATCATATGCACCTCTGTATCCTCCAATTAGCTTCCGGGTTCTCAAACAAGGTAGGTGGCTTCTAGGAGCTTACCGTTGGTAGCTCGTCTTGCCTACCTATATGACATCCATCTTCTCTCCTCCTGCATAACTATCAAGGAGGGCTCTACCTCGCCGTATAAGTTTCTAAATAAAAAAAAGCAGATAGGAAGTCTAATGCCTTCCGTACTAATCCCCAACGGGCAGCGTTCCTCGGACAGTTCCTGGGCAGTGTCAACGGTCTTCAGGAGAAGCTTCTCTTCGATTCCAAGGGCAGTTCCCCTGGAAAATAAGGACCACAGGGCACTTGTCACCTAATTCCTTTGCGATATCTCTTCTGGGCAGTGATATTTCTCCCGTCCAAGCTCAGTGTGCCGCACCTTCCCCTCCATCTTCCTTCACCCTCCCCGAACTCCACCCCACTCAATGTTTTTCTTCTACTTCATTCTTCCCACCCAAACCTGAAGGCATCTTTCGCATGCATTTCCAACTCCCGACTCTTCTTCTTCTCTCATATCAGAAGCTCGCCAATATCTTTGATTGGCTGGCCTCCACCTCGGTCTACATATTCCCGCCGTCTCCTCTTGGGGGGCGCTCCTTCCCTCCTCTTACTCTTTCCCTGCTCCGCCTTCTCCAGTGCTCTTCGCCAGAACCAACACCTCAGCTACAAGGTGAGTCACTGCCAAAAGATCTCGCTCCCCCAGCTTTTCATCTCTTTCCTTCAGCTGATAGCGGACACCTCAGGATCGACCCCTGCCCTGCATCCCTCCTCAACACTCCAGAATTCTTCTGCGATCGTGGAAGATTTGCTCTTTCGCCCGTTTTGAAGCCTTTGACTCGTTCCCTGTACGTTACCCAAGATCATTTTGAAGCTTAGCCGCCGTAGCGTAGCCGTCCCCTACTACGGCGACCTTCGTCCAGATTCCAGGTTTGGATGATCTGACCTTCTTGTTACAGCACGCTCTTACCAATCCCAACACCCACATCTTGATACTGGACTTGATCGAGTGACCATGAGTGGTGCGGGCTACAATGATCCCGAAAAGCTGAGAGCTGCCAGGGAGCTGGCTATGTCGTTTGGTAATTCTAGCCAGCCCAGAGGCGGCGGCGGCGGCGGCAGTAGACAGAGACAGGGTAATGACTTTGGAAACAGAGCACCTCGGGGTAAGTCAAAACTATTTCATAGGGTGGGCATATACTAACACGTCAACAGAGAAGTACAACTA
>JALLKD010000265.1:0-27393 GCA_023509735.1 Fusarium liriodendri | reverse complement strand
GCAACGCCGGATGGAGCAAGAATTTTACGACGAGAAGTTAAGGCTGGAGCGCAAGGTTGAGGAAGTTATTGCCGAATCAGTTCGCCTCAAGGAGGAAACCGAGATGGAAGCCAGAGAGGATCGACGTCGACTCAAGGCCGAACTTGATGAGAAGTTACTCGAGTTCAGCGAGCAGCAGAGCCAGGAGATGCAAAAGATGATTCGAGACTTTGAACAGCGCCTAGCTGCAGAGAAGGAAGATGGCCGGACCCGCTTGAGAGAGGCGATGGAACGTTCCGACAGGGTGATCCGGGACCTGGAAAACAATATGGATCGTTCCAGGAAGGAGGATCGGAGAAAGTATGAGGACGAGATAAGGAATATCAAGAGACGTCAGAGAGAGGTGACTGCGCAGAGCGTGCTGTGGGCCGACGACATGGAGAGGATCAACCGCAAGATTCTAGCCAGTCAGGTTGAACAGAGGGATGCGAATGAGAAAGAACATGAGGGGCTCCAGGCAAAGATTGACAAGTTGGAGGAGAGAAAGAAGTCCAAGACGCAGCTTTTTTGGTCCTGTGTCGGAGCTCTCGCTGGGGTAGGGAGTCTGCTGCTTTCAGCGCTTGGATGAGTGTTCGCGTTAGATATCAGTCTTAACAGTATTTTCTTTTCGGACTTGGTTTGAAGACTCGGCACTCTAACTAGTTTATCCAACAAGTTCATGTCAAAGCGAACTCTTGTTTAGGGGAGAGTGTTTGATTTGCCTTCCATGCGTGGACATATGCCCCAAGTCAGTCGTCATGAGTAGTTACTAAGTACACAGCACTTGATTTGACATCTTGGCCTCTCGGTCGATATCTCTTTGTACAACTTCATAGGACCATAGTTAACCATCTCTAGGCACAGTGATAAACAGAGCAACCATAGAAGCAGAGGCAAATACTAAGAACTAGGGATGAGTAGATTACCGAAATTTAAAAAAAAAAAAAAAAACATTGAAGAGCTTTTAAACATGTATTATTAATACATGACGGAGTTGAATATGAGATATCAGGTGGTTGATGTTCCTATGCCAACTGATGCGGGGCCTGTTTATTTCCCATCGCGCGCGCTTTTCTTTTCATGTTGTCCCCGCAACAAAACACGTCGACCGACATTGACCACCACCGAGCGAGCACCCGCAAAGAAATTCTGTCCTTTCCTCCTCGTAGCGTGATTTACCAAGTGAACGTCTTGCTACGGATGCGCCTTTATAACTGACGCTATTCCGAGCCCAACGCATACTAGCTTTACTAGAGCTTCAGTCAGACTTGCACGTGTACCATTTTAGCCCGAGAAGCACCCTTGCGGGCTGGCAACCTGACAGTTGGGCCTCCACATTACCAAGCACGAAAGTCTCACGTGAGAGAATTTGAGTCACCTTCAACATCATGGACAACTACCAAAGGATAGAGAAGGTCGGTGAAGGTTGTTTCCCTGACCTGACACTCATCTCTTTTGCTTAGCTATTGACTCGCACAACCATAGGAACATACGGTGTCGTCTACAAAGCCCGGGACCTCGCACACAATGGCCGCCTCGTTGCCTTGAAGAAGATTCGCCTCGAGACCGAGGATGAGGGTGTCCCAAGCACAGCCATCCGCGAGATTTCAGTCCTCAGGGAGATGAATCACCCAAATGTCGTCAGCCTGCTCAATATCGTTCATGCAGACAGTCACAAGTTGTATCTCGTCCTTGAATTTCTTGATCTTGACCTCAAGAAGTACATGGACTCCCTGCCAGTATCTGACGGAGGTCGCGGCAAGCCTCTTCCCTCTGGATCGTCTGCAACCATTCGCACCCTTGGCATGGGTGACCAAGTCGTGCGCAAGTTCATGATTCATCTCTGCGAGGGCATCAAGTACTGTCATTCTCACCGTGTCCTTCACCGAGACCTGAAGCCCCAGAACCTTCTCATCGACAAGGAAGGCAACCTGAAACTCACCGACTTTGGCCTTGCGAGAGCTATTGGTGTCCCGCTACGTACCTACACCCACGAAGTTGTGACTCTGTGGTATCGAGCACCAGAAGTCTTGCTGGGTGGCAGGCAGTATTCAACAGGCGTGGACATGTGGTCCATCGGCTGCATCTTCGCTGAGATGTGTACTCGCAAGCCGATCTTCGCTGGTGATTCCGAGATTGACGAGATTTTCAAGATCTTCCGGTAATTGCAACATCCCCGTCTACTTGACTGAGCTAACCGTTTCCCAGTATTCTTGGGACACCCGACAATGAGATTTGGCCTGATGTAACTTCTTACCCTGACTTCAAGCCCTCCTTTCCAAAATGGAGACGGAACTACGATGCCCCTTTGTGTCCCAACCTAGACGAGGAAGGGCTGAACCTGCTTGATCTCCTCCTCGTGTACGACCCTGCCTACCGCCTCTCCGCAAAAAGGGCATGCACTCACCCGTACTTTGATAAGTTTCATTACGAGAATGAGCAGGTTGGGAAATAGAAGCAGCAGAGATAGGAGACATGTCGATCCTCCACTTATATCTATACGAAGTAGTGTTGCATCCCCTCCCTAATCTTTATCTTGGGTGTAGAAATGATATACAATCATGATCGTTTCATTCCAATCGAGCCAAAAAGTGTTTCATCGTGTCAGAATTCCGTCATGATCCAAATTAGACTTGAACCCCACCTAACTCACCATCCAGCCAAATTCCGTCATGTTAACCGCATATATCCCTTGATGAACTCCTATGCAGATTTACGGCCAAGTAGTCCTCCATTTACCAACAGTGACTCAGCGCGCCATATTATCCCCATCTTCAGGGGCGTACCCGAGCTCTGCATGATCCAGGCGGACAGATGCTTATTAAGGGGATCCTTCTTGGGGGGATCCTCCTTGAGCCAGAGGTCTGCCTTAGACTCTGTGATCAACACACATCTTCCTTTTCGTCCATAGAGATGGGACAGGTTGGAACATTGATGCCAACTTTGAGCCGCCCAACGAGTGCTGAACTGGATTTTGAACGGCCCGCTGGGGTCTTTCCCTAGTACTATCTTTCGGACTTTCCGCAGGGTGAGGAATACCTCAAGGCCATCCTCGCTCACCCGTAGGTTGTTAGGATGGCGACGTAGAACCGGAGTGTAATACGCTTGTGCTTGGTCTTTTGTGGAGAAGCGGAGAACCATCTCATAGCCCTCCAGCCCGATTTGGATCTTGACTATGGGCGGTTCGGTTCGTGAAGTCTCTGGTGCATCGGGACTTGCCATGGCGTGTGGGCGAAGCGTGGAAAAAGAAAATGCGGTTTTAACAGGAAGGCATTGAATATATTTGATTGCTTACTCTGCCTCTCGTATTCATTGCGGGGAGGCTCTGTGCTTTGCCTACAAGCTGGAATTCGGTGTTTAAGTAGTCGGCCCCTTTCCCGGCGAAGGCCTGGTCTTTTGTGCCTTCACAGCCACGTGAAAGTCAACAACTCGAAACAGGTGACGACAGACAGCTCCGCCACGCTGAGAGATCTGAAAACCTCACTGGAAAATGGTTGGCACAGGATCAAGCTCAGGTCTACTACTGTAATCGTTGGCTGCGGCCACTGCGGCCAGGCTCACATTGCGTATTAACATGGCTGCATGGATAGATATGGGCCAATTACAGAGCGCCTCTCTACTCCCATCAAGATTTTACAGTACAAGGTACTAAGTGTAACTGACAAATCAGAAAGTGCCCTGGCAGTGGCGACGACTGCCGCGTGAGAGCCTTGCCACTGTCAACGAGAGACTACCAGTTGTGGCTTTCGACTCCTCCAATCAACACATCTCTTTGGGTAGCACAGCCAGCTCAGCCGCACTGCAAACGCAGCCACCTCATTCCCAACCCAGCTGGCTGCAGATGACTCCGTTTCAGCTGGCCAGGCTGCCAGGCAGGTTTACGCAAATGCTTTCAAGGCAAGCTTCGTTACAAAGAAATCCACCACCTCTTCCACAGCGATCTTGAGCCAGCACAATTTCAGCATTGACACCACTTTACCACTCAATACGATTCGTGATTTCCATGGATCAACAAATTGACAACCAGGACAGCCCGCCTCAGGAGGCACCGTCTACACAGGCACACACTACCGAGGAGGCAAGCCAGGAATGGGTTCGAAGCCAGTACAGAAATAATCTTATCGAAAAAATCCGACTCTCCTATTTCGTGAAGAGCCCTCCACACTTCCATCCTCCGCCGGACGCGCCGGATGATCGGCCCAGAAGCTACCGCGTCAGCCTCGCAGAAATGCAGAGAATGCGGATACAAAGACTTCAATACAAACTTGCCATCCATGCCAGAAATCTATACGAAGGATATGTTGAAAACTGGGAGGAATGGGAAAGGGATCTCCAAAGCTATGGTAAGAAGTCCCAACACTCCCAAGTTAAGCGACCCCATCAGTTACCAGGGGATTTGAGATGACAATACACTGACCCAATACCAATCCAGTCCAATCCTTGCAAGAACACGACTACATGGAAAAGCGCGGCGGCGAGTCAAGAGATCCCTTTCTAATCACGGGGGAGAGGCAGGTTGATCGAGACGTTCTTGACACGGTCATGAAGAACCTCAGTCCTCCCACTGGATATTCAAAACCAGTCCTAAGCTGGGAGACAAAACGTTTCTCTCCTGTCGCTACACGATGCCGTAACCGATCTGAGAAACTGCTCACACGTGTGGGTGTCGCTGCTGTCGGTGCTGTCTTTCTAATAGTGCCCATGTGGCTTTTGATATTGGCCCTCAATACTCATCAGGCCTTGTGGGCGACGACCATCTTCGTCGCTATGTTTGGGTTGATGATGGCGTTTGTGCTTCATGACAACATAGCGGTTCTCTCAGCTACGGCGGCTTATGCAGCGGTTTTGGTGGTTTTCGTAGCCTTGGTGGCAGAAAGAGGGGAAACCTGAGCTGCTCGGTTCTGAAGTGAAGACTGGAGTTATAGGATTTCATAGGATTCTAGTGACTATCGTGTAGTATCAGTCTATAGCAAATTCTCAATGTGATTCCAGTCCCCCGTCCACGACTAGAACTCCCAATTTGCCTCTGAACGCTAGCAAGTAGACCTTGACCGTATTTAACATATGATATATGGCAGAATCAGGTATTAATCGTTAATCAATAGTCCGTAGCTTAACTCCGGAAGACTTAGAGGCCGGCGACTTCATGCCATTTGTGTTCTGGGCCCTGGCCGATGCGGCCCCGATTTTCCCGGACCTAACCGGCGCTAAAGTCCGTGAGCCGCGATCCTCTCACTTATAAGGTCATAGACTTTAGGGCCACAATCCAACTTTATCAGCATCGTGTCTTATCTTTTGCACTTCATCACCATGACTTCCTGGAAGACTTCCAAGCTGACCTGGTTCATCACTGGGGCGGCATCGGGATTTGGCCTGGAGCTCACTCGGCTCGCCCTGACCAACGGCCATAATGTTATTGCAACCTCACGAAATCCAGCCAAAGTTCCCTACTTGGTCTCCGAGATCGAGAGCAAGGGTGGCCGTTGGCTGACTTTGGATGTTGATGACCCTAATGGTGGCCTCGTCATTGAGACTTTGGAAAAGGAGGGTACGGCGATTGACATTTTGGTCAACAACGCCGGCTGGTCCATTCATGGCCCTGTCGAGAGCTTTCCAGAAGATGAGGTCCGTCGGCAAATGGAAACGGTCTACTTTGGGCCATACCGTCTTATCAGAGCAGTGCTGCCTCATATGCGACAGCGGCGTCAAGGGTTGATTCTCAACATCGGATCAGGCGCTGGAGTGGGCGGCAGAGAAAGCATGGGTATCTACGCCGCCGCCAAGGCTGCGATGGATGGTAAGTTACTCTTTAAGCTGGACTGAACTGGAAATTGACATCAAACAGGCCTTACAAGGATACTCGCCCGCGAGGTTGCTCCTTTCAACATCCGTACCTTGACAGTCCAGCTTGGAGGGTTTGATACCAACTTCACCAACGCTCTTCGTCTATCATCTGTATCCTTCCCACAAGATTATCTCGGCGGGAGAACAGACCAAGTGGCTCACAGCTTACTGGGAAGCAACTACAAGGCCGATGGTGATCATCGCAAAGCCAGTCAAGTCATCTACGAAGTAGCCATAGGGGAAGGCCGGGGAGAAGGAAAAGAGGGCGAACGAGTTATGCCACTGGGGAGAGATATGCTATTGCTCATGGATAATGTCTTCAAGGACATGCACCATCAAATCGAGACGTTCCGAGACATTGGAAACAATCTTTATCTTGATAACCAGTAGGCTAGTTTCTTGAATTGCCACTCAGGACACAAGCCATGAAGGGCCGGGCTTCAACTACATTGTAATAAAGAACAGATTGTCAACACATCATAACAACATGAACCGATGTTAACACAGTGGCCACAATATTTGTAACACACAGGGACGGATGTGATATTATATGAGAACCCTGAGGTAGGACGATCGTGTGCGTATCACGTCCTTTACTCGAATACACCCCTGTAGCTTTTGTGAGAGACTCGTCACCACCAACTCCCCCCCTACCCCGAGTAAAACCTAGAAGTCCTCGTGGTCACCTAAGACACGTGAGTGTTGGCATTACACAAGAGAGGTAATCCTTAAATGAAACCCCTCCCAGCCACTATTTCTGCCTAACTCGCCCTCCGATGCACTGTCTGCGCCATGACGTTTTTGCATTGCCAACTTGTGGCTACTGCCCTTTGTCTGGCTTTCAGCATTAGAACCGCCTACTCATCAAACTTGTATGCCTTCTATACACAAAGAAGCATCCAAGTTGCGGCACAAGACCCGGATACCGGCAAGATCCTGTATAGCAATTGTAACAGTCTCGATGACCCCGTCTTCCCCGTTGAAAACCCGAACATGCTCCCAACCTTCAGCAGTCCCCGGAATGGAACCGCGTTAGCCGCAGCAGGCTGGTGGGATGGAACGCAGGTGCTGGTATGTTTTTTGGCGGTATATATGGGTAGTAGATCTTACTCATGCTTCTCAGGCCTCTGTTTTCTTCCAAGACGAAGACGGCGAAATAGCGAACTGTTTCTACGAGTGCGACATGGAGACCGGTCGTCTCAATCGTACGGCTGAGTCGTATCCCTCCTTGATAGCCCGTGTCGACTCGGTGCACGAAAGAACGGGCCTCTCCGTCGAGCTTTTGGTGGATCAAGTTGGATATCGGCAATATCGACTCTTCTACCACAACACGGACAGACAGATAATGATGATGTCGTGGGAACAGGATGAAAAGCTTTGGACGGATGCAGGAAGGGTCTCACAAGATACCAATCATGGGATGGCTTTGGCCTCGGCTTACCAGGAGGGCAAGGACATTTCGGTGGTTTCGCCAAGGGGTTCCAGCAATATTGAAGTTTCCCGACTGCCACAAGATGATCTATGGAAGCTTGGTAAGACGTCTCTGGCTGATGGATGTCCACCCAAAGCGCCACACTAATTACTCCAAGAGAGTTTCCCGCGCCCCTTAAAGGGTAACGCTACAAACGAGACCGCATCCAGTCAGATCAAATTCGATGACACAACCAGCGCCGACTTCTCTTTACCATTGTGGAACCCGGACACTCAAGCTATTGGACAAGCCGTGACAAAGAACGGGCTACGAGAAGTCTACTATATCGGCACAGACAAGGCTTTGTATCAGGCTCGCGAGTCCAGCCCTGACGGTGAATGGATTCTTGGACCTAACGGTAGCCAGTCAACTTGGCCCAAGGCGGACGAGAGAAGTGGCGGTCTAGCAGTGGTCTCGCGGTCAAAGGTCCCCGGCGAGGTCTGGATTTACTACTGGGTCGACGGGGCGATCATACAAGCTTACAAGTCGGCCAGCGGTATCTGGGAGGAGGCCAAAACACTACCGCCCAATGCCACTAGCACGGATGTAGGTTCTCCACCTGTCGACTGTAATGGAGGCGAGAATTCTGGCCCCGGCGGCTGGAGTACTGCAATGAAAGCTGGCGTCGGTCTTGGTGTGACAGCTGGTGTATTCACGGCCGGAGTGTTAATCTGGTTCCTCGTCAACCGTCATAATTATCTCAGCCCTATTGTGAGGACACGAGGCGCTCACATAGAGGGCGGAAGTCATAACGATCTTCCAGAACTTTATATAGTGCAGAAAGCGACGCCGATCGCTGTTCAGTCCGCCAGACCCTCTGTGGGGAGGCGGGCCGTGGAGCTGGAGCAACCAGGAGTGGCTTACGAGCTTGCTGGACATACGGAGCGGTGAATCGAGTCTTAAACAGGCTTCAAGAGGGTAGCACGAACTGTTTCTCGTACTTGGATGGCTTCGTATCAGTTGAACATGTGCATGGCCAAGATTCTTGTTTCACAGCAGGACAGGCAATCGTAGCAGGCTTCCATAGCACAAGTTTCAAGCTCAGATTCGAAAGGCTTCAAGAAGCAAAGGTTATTGATACCCTTAGCCGCTATAAATAAAAGGAAATGCTCAACACCAGTCCATACTCATTTCGTCTCTCATGTCGTCTAGATCATCAATCTCGTTGAGTGTCGGCACCCTTCATCCACTGCCCCATCGCTTGCATCACCAAGTTTTGTTTAGCAACTGTCCTTGCCAACAATCACATTCCAGCTGTCCTGGTCGCTGAAGAGCTGGCCTAGGACGAGCATTAGCTTTAATTCAGATAACGTTCTTCGTCTTGGCGTACCTTGAGTCATGGGCTCGGACCAGCCACTGGACATGCAATCATCGCGAATCTTGGCGGCAAAAGGACCGATGTCCTTACACGGAACGCGAAGAGGGGTCTCGTTGTCGTTGCAGAGCCAGATGGCAGAGTCCCACGAGCAGCTGACGCGGGCACACTTGTAAGGGCCATCATCAAGGCCGCAGTAGCCGTCAATTCCTTGAAGATAGTCGATACCCTCTTTGATGGCGAGGACACCAGCGCGACCCTTGCCTCCCCAACCACAGTTGATCTTTCCGAACTGAAGCACCCACAGATTAGCTATGGATGGAGTAAATGTCGAGAGAACTCACACCGCGCTTCTCAACCGAGGGAGAGGCACCGAAGCCTGGGTTAATCTCTCGGGCCTTGACGGTGATTTCCTCCAGAGTGCCCTCAAGAGTAATGTTTTCGCTTCGCTTGTCGACCTGTCCAGTCCACTTCATGGGGGCGATTTCATAGCCGTCAATGGGGGCGCTGACAACTCTTGGAACGTTGATTGTCTTGGGAATCGCCTTGATATCCGTAAGTCATGCACAGCTTCACATGATAGCCTGCGTGGTTAACTCACCGAAGCAAAAGCGATGGCGGCAGAGAAAATAGTGATGCAATTGGTGGCCTTCATGGTGATAGACTCGGCAAGTGCTGTTAATAGACAAAGATGGTGATGCCTATGGACTAGGGAGGTTGTCTTGATGATTGTGAGGATGATGAGGAGCTGAATTTGCAACATTTCGAAAGAATCGTGTCCCTTATAAGCTGTTGCTTCGGCATTATTCTACCTCGCTCGCCGGCGCAGTGATTTCCTCATTCTGATCCTTTGATCCTACACATGTAGAACGGTGATCTAATCTTGGACTTTTCAACTGTTCAGTCAGTCCGTAACCCAGAACTGCGCCTGCCAGCTCACTTCAACACCGACCCAACAGGTGGAGCCACAATGAAGTTATCGCCAGTCGTAAAGAGTCGGTAGCAGCTTCTCAGTCGTGTAGGTTATGCAGTCCATGGGAAGCATTGACACAGCCACACAAGTCGCATGTTTCATCCTTCTGGGGCCCGGGCCACAACAACACGACACGTCTTCGGCACAGGAGCATTCATGCATACGGAGCTGCGTTTTTGACGGGCCACAAGACAACGTTGCATAGCTTCAGCCTCGGATTTTACCGTCGGACAGCACACAGGTGACAGCCTGCTGATCTGCGGCAGGGAACCGGGCTGAAAGAAGCTTAAAAGCCTCGATATTCCCGGGTATAGCCGACTGAATACGGTTTCAGATGCGATTCTATGACATGGTCACGCTTGTTCAGCCAAAGTGTAGGATTTGCTGTACAGGTGTGAAGGACGGCCAACAGTTAAGAGCAGCTACTATCACGCGTTAGGTTTCACTAAAAGACAGGGTTGACGAGTAGCAAAGACAAATTTAGCATGGCTGAATGTAAGCAACCTCTAACAACATTCTCGATCCTTTGTTGGCTGCAATACAAGCAATTGCGGTGCCGCAATAGGATCACGGTGGCCCCAGGGAATCTACAAGTCCCGAATATTGTCTGCGACTGATTCCTCCAAACTCGTCCACCCCGGGCGACCCAGCACCCGAAGTAGATTCTCCGCCTTATCCCGGCCTTGGATTTCATGGGGATCATCCCCACCCGAAAAATCATCTGGAAAGGTTTTAGTGGGCTGAACCTCTCGCAAGATGGACAAAATTCTATCCCAGCTAAATCTTCCAGCAAATGCAAAAATTCTCTCGTCCTTGACATTTGGAAGAATAGCTGCTGCAACGTGAAGTCGGCCGGTATCTTGAACGTTAATGTAGTATTCTATAAGTACGTTAGTTAGGACCATTATAGTTGTTTAGTGTCTGATACATACGGCGGGGAAAGAAGGGGTACATGGGCATTGTTTCACCCTTGCAGAGTAGTGGGATGAAGGCAGATGTGCTCGTATAGCCTTGGTTAACTGGGTCAACCAGTCTGCCCAAATTGGTGCAGGGAAGAACTTATGCGAGTTAGTACCTAGATAGTTGACAGTGATCGAGGGGGTTGCTCACTGGTGTTCACGACCAGATCCGACCGCTCGTGACGGTGCTCGTTGTGAAATCGCCAAATCTCCTTTTCTGCCTGCGCTTTACCTGCAGCGTACACCGCCATTCCTCTTTCAGGTTCGTATGGCGGGTCTTTCCAGGCCTCTCGGATTGCTATTTCGTTCCAGGTGTCTTGGGTCACCATCTCCCCAGGTTCATCCAGTGGGTTATATACGGAGGCAGAGGACGAGGTGGCTACAAACCGCTTAACGCTTGGCTCATCATACGCTGCCTTTAAAGCGTTTAGTGAACCAGAGATAACCAGTGGGATTGTATTTTTGGGATCCGGATCCAGGGACACGACGGAGGCTGTGTGGGCGACGATGGATACACCTATTGGCTTTATTAGCAAAGATCATCAACGTCAGCAGGATTGCAGTCTTGCCTTTGGTTACGGCATGGAAGGCCTTTTCAGCAGCCATATCAGCGACTTGAACGAGTTCAAGGCGCCCAGCTCCATACTTTTCTTTAAAGCGTTTCTCGAGCCAGGCATTCTTCTCAAGGTCGCGAACGGTACCCCGGACTCGATAGCCATAATGGAGGAATTGGTCAGAAATATGTGAGCCCAAGAACCCGTTCGCACCAGTCACGAGAGCTATAGAGTCTCTAGGTACTGCTCGGTCGGTGAGTTCCGACATGATGCTGGACGAGGAAGGTGGTATGGCGAGTATAGCTGGAAGCCTTAGGTCTGTGGTCAGAACTCAGATCTGCCTTTCTGTGGGAACAGTGATTTCGGAAAGACTTGTGTCAAAAACAGCGTACTATTGCTTATCAAAAGTTCTGGTCACCAACTCAGTATAGGTAGCGATGAGATGGGATTATGAGTGTCGATTTAGAAAGGGTCTGGGGATGTTATTTATAAACACAGGAGGATGGTTTCCTCGCGAATCCACCACCCCAGAAACACCCATGTCGTCGTGTAGCATGTTATCATGTAGCATGGAAAATTTCTCATGGGCAAAGTAGCGAGTTCAGTTTAGTTGGGGGGTCGTGAACTTCCCTTGTTTCCTGACCCCCCTGGCCTTTGGAGCGAAGGTAGAGCGCACAGATTGGTTCCGATCAGAAGACCAACATATCGAAGTTCAACAGCCGACCGGATTATCCAGGGGGGTTCAGGGAACAAGGAGGATACAACCCCCCCGACTTAACCGACGAACAGGTCCTAAGTCGACCACATGGGACTTTTGAAGCTAGCCAATCGAATCAAAGTTGCCGAACGCAGTAGCAATGTCACCAACTCCACATTTCCCGGTCTTCAAGGCGAGATAGGCCCTCGCTAAGCTCTTCAACTGGGGTCTATTGGATAGTTGGAGCCCTCTGCTTACTTGCAGCCTCGGACCTATCTCAAAGTGGATGTTAAGATGCCAGGATCTGCTCAATATGTGCCCGAGGGTCCCATACGCCAACCTCGAATCTTCCCAAGTCCAAAATGCGGCACAGTCGAAAATCATCCTGGCGGAAACCTCCTCCGCTCAAGGCCCATATCAAAAAGTATCGAGGGATATGCCGATCGACTCTCCTTGAACCCCAGTTCCATCCCTCAGAATCACTCCTCCTCAATATCTTATCTGCCATAAGAGCAATCCATATGAGAGCGCTCCTGGAAAGGCCGTGTAGGGGATTCGTTGCCATGGATGATGGTAGATGGGTGATACGGCGCATATGCTCGTTCAAGATCTGCATCATGTGTACCAGTCCGTATAGAGTATCAGGCGGACCTCCTTTTACCATCTTGAGGAAGAAGAGAGCTGCAAGACGAAGGATCATGTTAACAGACCTTTCGGCTTCATGTTGCATATCGCTAGGCGACCCAAACGAAATGTTGTCATGGTGTTGAAGCGCATTGCCCCCGCTCAAACACCTATCTAGGGCCTCTAAGCGAGTCTGTATTGGGACTGAAGTCATCAACAGACGATACTCGATGCCATGATATTCTTCCGTAAGCGCAAGTGGGTCAAATATCAGCGACCCTCGCTGCGATGCTGCAAAGTCGATTGTCGCAACAAGGGTAGCCAAAGAGGCGATGGTATCGCACAAATTATCGCATACACCATCGTATGGGCAAATTGCCAATTGAACATCGGCTTCGATGGCCATCCGTCGATCTCGAGGGAGACTTTCTGAGATTGGCCTCTGTAAGCGTGCTTGGGTAAAAAAGGGTGTCGTTACTATCTCGGAAGCCCCCTTTAAATCCGCTCTGGGGTAGGTTAGTCCCAGCAAGTGTGAAGTCGTGCTCGAAAACTCACTTTTTTACGAGTATTTGAACCGGTAGTGGGAGGACCTGTAAGCCACCCGCTGCCTCGACCAACAGCTTGAGGCCGTTTAAATGGGCCAACCAATGGTCGTACAGCCCGAGAAATGTCTGGCATGTAGCGTCAGTAAGTAAAGACGACAAATTTAGAGAAGAGGACTTACTGCCAGAATAGCCAAGCTAGCAATAGACTGAATTATGACCACCGTCTTGCTGATGGTCTGTTCCTGATCTCCCAGCAGTTTGTTGACCAAGGCGCATAATTTGGCCGAATGCATCGAAAACCCTGCTGACTCCCTTGTCCCAGACTTCAGCAGGAGGAACAGGGCCCCCATCGTCATAGTACAGTTAAGCATCAACGGCTCTAACATCAGTCGCTCAAACCGACTTTGGTCCATAGACAGCGGTTGCCATGAAACGACCTGCAACTGTTCAAATGGGTAATGCCTTAAGGGACACGAAAAAAGATATGCGTGGAAGCATTTTCTTCCCTCGTCGGGAATTTCCGCAGGAAGCCCATGCAAGACCCAATCTGGTAGGGTAATGCCAGAAGGCGATGGGATGTAACAAGTACCCGCCTCGTTGAGTTGACGCCATGCTTTGATCAATGGAAAGGACAGCGATTCCTTGGGGACTCTGCTAGCGACAGAATGATATGGGATCGCCGAGTGATTCTCTTTCGCTGCATCTTTGCGTTCATCGCTTGAATTCGCTCTGGGCGCTATTCGTCGGTTCGCACCCCCTTGCACACGCTCCAGGTCATCCTCAGTCGCCAGTCTTGGCGCCTGTCGGAGTCTTTGCCGCTTCTCCGGGACAAACTTGATCTTTGATGCAGGCAGGTGCGGATTTTCTGACACTTTTGCAACCGTAGTTGCGTTGACAAACGATATCCCCTGGTGCTTTTCCCTGGTGACTCGTAGGCCGCGTCTAGTCTTGGTGGCTGGGCCATCGCGGTGCATGGCGACTTGCAGCGGTTCCATGGCTACAGGGACCGAACTATCAGGAAATTGAAGTGGCTGTTATGTGGTCTTTGCCGAGCTTGAGTGGAATGATCAGAAGACGGCGGTGATTATGCATGGGAGGAGTTCACGTCACTTTGGAATCCGCCATTTTGCTCACGCGTCAGCACTAGGCAAAATTACCGTATACAGTAATTCGCATCCTATTGGTCAGTGTCAAAGGTACAGATCGCAAGGTTCAGCCTGGACAACAATCCATGCCTGATCAACCAAGGCAAAATTCCAGAGAAGGATAGACGATGTATGTCTTCCAAATGAGTCAAGGTGGTTGAAGAAGTATTGTGTGTGGCGTTCTTGATGCATTGGACCTCTAGGTTTCATTGGACAGTCGGTCCGTCATTTATCCCATTGGCTTTGTCTCACCCACCCACCCTGTAACTAGACTACCAGCAGACGAATCAGTTTCTAAACCCCTCTTCTTTAACTTGACAAAGTAAAACTACAAACGATGGATAGATTTCGTCAGAAAGCTAAAGAATATCGCCTCCACACGTGCCAGCACTGCGAAAACTTCATCGTAGACACAGCTAAGGCCGAAGCTTCCAAGAATCGCGACATCAATCTGGGTGTCTTTCGCATTCCTGGTGCCCAGATTTTCCAAGCGGCGTCAGACAGTTGCGCGTTCTTTCAACCTTGCATCACCACTCTTGAGAAGGACCTCATACCTCGGACGCCAGTGAAAGTTGTCAATGAAGATGTCGCTCGTCAATTCACTCTTGTCGTCACGATTTAGTATATCTGCAGGGCAGATAGTAGCCATCGTATGACTATAGAGGGGGCTTAGAGGCGAAATAGTCCTCCGGAGAGTTAGCTGACGATGGGCGTGACGAGGTTTAACCTATGGCCTAATAAAGGTCAGTCGATCGAGCTTGTAACGCTCTGCCTCTGATTGTGAAAATAGATGCTTCTTGTGCGAACAACTTCACGTTGCACGCCATTCAGCCAACCGTCAGTTCCCAAAAAGCGTTCACAAACATGCAAACGTCGTTGAAGGAATGCTTGAGCTCTCATGCCGAGTGCACCCGGACTTCCTTGCCACCCCCCTCTCGACTTGTCGACGTTCGAAACCTCCGCCTGGTTGACTCGGCTCCCATAGGCAGTCCGACCTGGGCCGCCTTGTCTTACTGCTGGGGCGGTCCTCAAAAAGCCCAGACAACCAGTCAGAACGTCAAGGATCGCTATCAGGCCATCGACTTTGACGATATGCCGCTGACTTTGCGCGATGCCATCTATACATGCCGCGAATTAAATCTCCCCTATCTCTGGATAGATTCCATCTGTATCATCCAGGATGATGACAATGACAAACCTCGAGAGATCAACAAGATGCCCGAAGTTTACCAAGGAGCCCTCATAACTCTATCAGCATCTTGCGCAGCCACCTGCCACGGAGGGTTCCTACACGACAGAGTTCACCCAGCTCCGGCGGTAGCATTGCCGATCAGAGGCCCAGAAGGAGATTACAATATTATTCAGGCTGTCAAGTGGAAGGGCCCTGTAGACGAGCCCATCGACACAAGAGCATGGACCTTTCAAGAACAGGCTCTATCTGAGAGGATCATCGACTATGGGAGTCAAAGGGCCTCATACTTTTGCAACAGCTCTGGCAAGAAACACCGCTTTGGGATGCTGCCTTCGCCGACTGATGACCTCTTGCGAGGGGAGTGGGCAAACACCGTGGTAAAGTATTCGGCACGTCAATTGACATTCGCTAGCGATAGATTGAACGCCGTTGCAGCTGTGGCGAGTCGGTTTGCAGAAGCAGCCGGCCTCTCGTCGTCCGAGTACGTGGCCGGGTTGTGGAAACCGTACCTTATTCGAGGGCTCCTCTGGACCGTGAAAACTGGTCAAAAAAGAACAGAGTCGACGGGTCTGCCTTCATTCTCATGGGCTTGCCATTTGATGGAAGTAGAGTGGCAGCCTGAAACATGGGAGAAAGATACGCACCAAGAGACTGCAAACGTCCTGGAAGCTGAAGTCAAAGTCGGAAATGCTCTATTGCCTTTTGGAAGTGTTGAAAACAGCCGCATCACCGTCAACGGGCCTCTAGTCTACACTACCCTCAAGCTCTCCTCCGGAGAAGCTCGCTTTCACCACGACGGTGGTGGCGAGCATTCGGTGAAGCTCTTTCTGGAAAAGGAAGAGAAGATAAAAGCAAAGTCCATGTCAGTCTGGTTGCTAGAGTTGCTATTTTACTTGGGACCGGAAAACAGCATGGGACCTGGGAGCGATGCCCGCTTCGGATTGGTACTTAAAACAACAGAACAGGGGCAGTTCACGAGGATTGGGACATACAAGGAGTGGATTCCTCAGGACATCCCTGTGGCCAACCACAAGCTTCGAAATGACTTTTGCAAACGGTGCAAAGAGATTTCCGATACGACAGTTTCCAAAGTCGAGCTTGTTTAAGGACCTGACCTGGTCACACAGTTCTACGAAAGTGAGAAGGAGATATCTCTAGAACGAAATCGCTGGCGTTCTCTATAAATGTTTGTATATACAGCCGTCAAAACGGACAAACGTAGGGCTTAAACCGCCATTTTCTGAATAATATGTACATCGTAAAAGTCTTAAACCTCCTCGCTTTTAAACCTTGGCCTTGGTGGTGGCACCAATGGCCTTGCCGCTAGTGGGGATAAGGAAATCGCTGGCCTTGACGCGACCGTCACTGCCACGAGCACCCTTGAGGGTGGAAGAGTCAGTGCTCTTGAAGGACTTGTCGTTCCAGGTAGTCCCGTCGTTCCAAGAGTTGCCGGACGCCTTGACGCTGCTGATCAAGCTGACCTGGCCGACATCGTTGGAGGCAGCAATGTTGTTGGTCATCTTGGAAGAGGAGCTCTTCATATTGTAGCCAACGTCACCGTTGCTCCAGGCGGTGTTGCGCTCGAAAGTGATGGTACCAGGGTTGCCGTTGTCAATGAAGCCCTTCTTGAGGTTGTCAAAAGCAATGCAGTTCTTGACAATGTGGTTGGCAGGAGGGTTGTTCTTGATGCCAAGCTTGAAGCCGTTGCCATCGCCCTCGAAGGGGCTGAAACCCCAGCGGTTGTAACCGTTGCCCCAGGCGTAGACCTCCTCCAGAGTGACGGGGGAGCCGAACATGTACAGATCAAGACCGTCATCGACGTTGTCCCAGAGACGGGCGTTGCGGAGGACGTTGCCCTCACCAGTGCCGTCCTTGCAGGCGAAGCCGTCAGCGCTCTCACCGTTCTTGCGGGGGTCGCGGTTGCGGTAAGAGTCGAGGTTCACGACAACGTTGTTGGCGGAAGCACCCTCGAGCTGGAAGCCAGTCTCGTAGTTGTCGTGGGTGGAGAGGCCCTCGTAGTAGTTGTTGGAGGCATCACGAGCGTAGATGCCGTAGGGGCCGTTGATCAGCCTGAAGATAGGTAAGTTTGAAACGGTTTAAGTTTTGGAACGAATACATACTCCAGGTTGTAGAAGGACCAGTAGTTGGCGTTCTGGATGTGGAAGATACCTCGCTCACCATTGGGCAAGGCCTCATCCAACTTCTTGGGAGTACTTTTGGTCGTTAGTTTACTGAATAATACTCAAGTGACTTAGAAGACTCACCCAGGAAGGTTCTCGCCATCAATGATGACCTTCTCGCTCTGGTAAGGTCGAACAGTGATGGGGGAACCCTTGCTTCCGCTCGTCTTGAACTGGATGTTTGTTGTGGGAGCATAGGTACCCTTTCGCAGGTAGATGGTATCACCAGCCTTGGCCGCGTTCACGGCAGACTGGATAGATCCATAGGGAGCATCGAGGGTACCAGAACCGGAGCCAGTGGGGGAGACAAAGATGTCCTTGGCAGAGGCCCCACTGAGGATAGCCAGAAGAAGAGTCGGGGTAAGCTTCAGAAACGCCATGATTGTAGATATTCCAAGACTGGTTGCTCTAACAAAATACCCAACAAAGACATGTAGTCCCTTCTTATATAGGTCTGTATAAGCATAATTACCCAAATGAGGCGGACGGATCGACCCACTCCGAAGTGCCGCATAATGATGATTCCACCAATGGAACAACCCTGTCGTTCTAGAAACGTCTCAACGTCAGTGGTGGCATTTTGAGCGTGTTTCATTCTTACAAATACCGTGAGCTATGAGCCGGAGGATTAAAGGGGATTCAAGCTTTTCGTATTCCATGGGATTGGGACGAACCCATTCGGCCCGCCCGACAAGGTTAGCGGGTGACATGTTTTCCCACCATATTATGCTTATTTAGTTAGTCAAGAAGTATATATCGACAGTTAGTGACAAAAAGGGTAGGAGAGGTGGTCCACGGAGTGGGTTTATACGGGTGCTATTGTAGAGACACTCACACGCGACCGAGAGTCCCGTCACAGACGCCATTCACATTAGCATACACTTCGCTCACGTGGCTGGAGATGCCACATAAATCCCACCAGAGAGTGGACACTAACCTGTTCGCTACGGCTTGTCACTCGGACCTCCCGATAGGTGGTCTAACCTCACCGAAGCCCGGACACGGTCCAGACTCATCGGCCTCGGACCTTACGCCATACACCGCCAGGTTGCGGACATAGATTCTCCATATAACATGTCATACTGACTGTCAACTCAAATATCTATGCGCTTGACTGATAGGAACACGTAGCACATAGTAAAGACTAGAGAGGATATGTGAAAACGACTGATTTGGGCTCTAGTAAGCCTTCGGGTTGTTCAAAATGCTAGCTAATGCATGTTTGCCCCTTGCACTCCGATCAAATTATCGAGCATGCACATGCTGGCCGCAAAAATCCATACCATGCAGCGAGCTTAGCAACCCTTCTCCTTGAGCTCCTTCAGGAGATTCTCGGGGTCCTTCTTGGTCGTTTTGACGACGAACTTGGAAGTATCCTCTTCAATCTCGGCCACGTCCTTGCCATAGATCTCATCAAGGGCTTCCTTGACCTTGTCGACCGCGGTCAACTCCTTCTTCTCAATGATGTGGATATGCTCCTCGGCAGGCATATTGGCGGTATTGTAGTGTGAGGTTGGGAAGTCGGTATGTTTTCGAGATTGCGGATTCTGTGTGTAGGGTTGGTTGATGTTTTGAATGTGTTTAGTTGATAGTCCCCGGTGCCAAGCTCGTCTTATATACCCAAAGCTGAAGACCGATTCACCAATTCGCTACGTGATTGTTGAATCATTTGACTTTCTCTATAGGTATTCAGAGATTCATTTGCTGATCTTCATCACGGCTGCGAAGTAGGCCGTCGCTCACAAGAATAACGAACAGTCATCAATGCATTACGACATTAAAACCCAAGACGGTAGAGAACCGTGATTCAATCCAGAGACTTTGGGCGTCTAGCGAATAGGTTTTCCCTCTAGCAGCACATTGTTCAGCTTCATTGCGCTCCATAGGCACCACAGGACCTCTGCATCACTCCTGACTGTGAAGGCCAGCAACAACGTAGCTAGTAGTCACAGTAAGTGCGATCCACTGGTGACATTCTCAAAACATTCATGTTATGTGAATCTCTGCTCTATGAGTGTTCAGGTCCAGCCAGGATCCATCTCAAGTTTCCCGAGACAACTCCTTCACGGCACCAATCTAGTTAAGACTTCTATGGACTGAATCACTTCTCAGGGTCACTCATGATCTCTTCTCGGATCGTGGGTGCTTCAGAGCTGCTACCCTGGTCCTTTGCATCAGGTGCACTCCCTGTAAGCTGCTGATAAACATACTTCAGCTGACCCCAACCGTCAATGATAGGGTAGAAGCCCGCAATGAACATCGTGATCCACACCCAGATGATGGCAACAATGATCCAAGCGTCAAAGAATCCCTTTCCAAAGACATACTTGGATGCATACATAGGGAGCGGCCTAAATGAACAAATCAGTGCTTATATCTTAAAGCGATGCATGTGACTATACTTACCAGAGAACCCAGTGTCCTAAAAATGTGGCTAGCGACCAAATCGCGGCGAGTTTTCCCCACCGTTTAAGCTTCGCTTTATCAGCTGTGTAGCTTATAATTCTTTCCTCATGCGATACTGGGTCTTCGTTTTGTCCAGCAGTCTTTGTCTGGTCAAAAGCAAGGCGCTCATTTCTGAAATCGGCCCAGTTGTAGTTGTCCGGCTTGATGAGAGAAACAACCACAGAGTAGAGGGCAGGACTCAGGGCGGAGGCGACCGTTCCATAAACACATGGTAATGTCTGGCCGGTGGAAGACACTGAGACTTCTCCGTACAGCGAATAGGCGCTTCCCAGCCAAACAGCAATGCCAGTGGCCAGACCCAGTAGAGGCGAGATGATGGCGGCGGCCTTGGACTGCTTCTTCCAGAGAATCGTGAAAACCGTGGGGAAAATTCCTGGGCACGTCAGGACTCCCAGCATGTACAGGGTCCAACCGAGGTCGACCTTTCCATAGTAAAGAGCCGTGGAAAAGGATGCTGAGAAAAGGCCGAAAAAGACAACACCGATGTGGCTCCAGCGGATGGCATCACTGTCAGTGGCGTTCCTGTTGAAGTATCGGCGGTAAATGTCGAAGCTTATAATCGAGGATACTGAAATGACCTGAGCAGATATGGTCGAAGTCACAGCCATGAACGTGATAAGCAAGACGGCGACCGCGCCTCCCTTGCCTGCGATCGCGATGGCAGCATATGGCATGACCAGGCCATTCGAAACCTCGACTGTCGACATTCGGCGGGGATATGTTGGAAATCTTTCAGTGCTCTCCAGCGCAATCGCAGAGAGACTCATCAGAGTTCCAAGGCACCAGGGGATGCCAAAATAAGCAATGCCTCCAACGATGTAGCCTGGAACCACGGCTTGGGGAGCTGCGCTGAAGGCCTTTGCGAAAAAGCCAGTATCCATGATGACCAGACCAAAGTTGGCGAGGACATGAATGATGCCAAAGTACATGGCCTCGAATGTTAGCGCCTGGGCAGTTGAGTTACTCATTGGCTTTACTTACCCCCTTGCTCGTCATTGTTAGATACGAACCGTCCTCATTACCTGCAACAGGGTTCGCCTTTCCAGCCTCGACGATAAGCTGGAACAAACTTGAGGGCGACGCAATCTCAGGTGTCAAGAACGTCTTGATGGTAAAGAAGCAGATAATTATGGTGATGACAAAGGTGTGAAAGTAGTCTGTCAAGAAGGTCGCTTTGATACCGCCGACGAAGGTGTACAAGACCACGCCTACGGGAAGCAGGAAGGTGGCCGCAATGATGTGCATGCCAGTCCTGTACACCATTAGTGTTACTCCAGAAGTAGAATCATTGCACTCACAAGGCAGTGATAGCAGCGCTGGCGCCAAGAAGCATGTTTGCGATGGCGATAATGTTATTGATGAGGCAGAGTGCGATCCACACAATGTGTCCTGCTGTCCCGTACCGAATCCTCACAATCTCAAGTAGAGTGTGAGCCTCTGGAACTCTCAACTTGCAGGCAATGCCAAGTAGTGAGAAAAAGACGATCATAGGTGAGCAGCTGGAAATTCTCAGTGCTTGAATTAACTAAGTTGATGGCTTGGACACTTACCCAGCCGCAAACCAGAATGGGCCGGCGACGCCAAAGTTGTATCCTACAAGAGAGCTTCCCAGCATAGCCGTGCTCCAGAGCCAGGAAGAGATAACGGCAGAAGCGGTCAATCCGGTTCCAACCCGCCTATTTGCCGTCATAAACATTTCAGTCGTCCTATTATCCTCTCCCACCGTCTTCTTCAAGACGTGAGTGGCAAACATCATGAAAAACGCAATGAGGAAGCCAACAACAATGACGACGACATATCCGGCCGATTGCGGTAGTGGGGGTTCGATTGAATCCGAGGCTCGCTTGACGAGCTCGGGAACGCCTAAGAGTGCCATGGTAGCGAGAAATCAGCTATCACTTCTCTTGATATCGTCGATGAGATGCTGTGCGACAAGTGGTTGCATGAAAATGGCCAACGCTTGACAGCCAAGATGATGGGGTAAGGCATCCTCATTTATTTTCTCAAATATTTGCCGGCACTTCTTCCTCGCTAACAAGAGATCGCCAGGGATTCTGGTCCTCCCGGAGCACGCAATTCTAAACTTGATCTCGCGAGGTCTCGGTTCGCATAAGTTTCCCACTAAAGCCCATCACGCAATCGACGAACAGCTTTGATTCGCAGATAAAGTATCGCATCCTGACATCGCGTCAATTGCATCAGCCATTGGTAGACTTTTAAATGATAAGAGCCAGGAACAGCCTTCTAAAGCATGGTCATGTTGGCTCGCGATATCGGAAGGACGGAAGTATCCCGAGGATAATTATGACCCGGAACGGGTTCGAACACGTGAGATGTCAAAGTTATCTAATCGCGGTTGATTTACTAAGATTCTCCTCTCCAGCCCGAGTGCCAAAGACGGGAGTAAAGGGCACGATTAGCCACAACATGTCAACCTATTGAGCAACGTAAATAACCCAATTGCCTCTGCAAATAGCAGAAGATATCTTCTACTCATGCTTTTGGCATGATGGTCTATGATGTTCCATAGTTATGAGCCCGGAAGGCCAAATCTTCTTTCTGGGTGGTATTCTTCCTAACTGGGAGGCTAACGCTTGTTAACGCAAAGCAAGGTGATACGGACTCTATGACGCCAGATGGCTACATAGGCACAAATGTTGCAAGATGAAAGACTTGCGCCAAGATAGCATATCAAGCACGATAATGGCCCTCCACTTTTGGGACCAAGAGACAAGTTCTGACCAGGATGAGGCCACTGGGAGGTCCCGGGAACAAACCAAGAAACAGTGGCGACTAACCATAGTTCCTCATCTTGGGCTTCTGCGTATTGGTTAATCTATCTCCGCAGTACCAGCTTTGAACCACTCATGGCAGGGGTCGGGTAGTTGATAGAGGGTACATGGGCCACATGTTTGCGGGCTGGTGCCTTGCTCCTAATATGTCTTGCTTTGAAATTGTCCAATTAGCGTGAGAACATTACTGTCAGGTAAGCTCATTTGATTGCATGACACTACACTGCGAGTCGCAGTGGTGTGCGACTGTCGTGTTGGTCACTGCGTTCGTACTACTCACAATTACCCCTGCGTGGGTGAGAGTCACAATAGGTCGTAGCACCTTTCAATTAGATCAGGTACTGGTAGTGTCTGGCCATTCGTACAGTAATATTCAGTGCTGATCAAACGCCATGCCCAGAAGAGCAAAGTTCTAGATAAATGGGAAAGAGGGTACTCGATACCATCCAAGGAACCATTTCGAGTTCCCCTCTCAAGATGCCCAGATCCATATCCTGGGGTTATCTGGCTGCTCCTAAAAAACACGGAACCTGACTCAACCAAAGGGCTTTGGCTAGTGCCCCAAAGGTATTTTCTTTCAAACCAGCACGTGTCGTACCATGGGAGCATGTGGCCAGACATGCAGGCCGCTCTGAGCACCTCGGAGTGAACAGTTCATTTAAATTCGGCCAGTCCGACATGTGCCTGAGCTTGAAATCAGGCTCGGCGGTGCCAAAATACGGTGACTCGTTATCAAACTACCTACCCGAAGGCAGGCGCATTGAAAAGGCAGAATTTCGCGAAAGGAAAAAAACAAGGCTCTCGGGATATCATTGTTTTGTAATTTCAATACGTAGTTGTGGCGTCGACGCAGTCAGCTGTACGGTTTCACAGCATACACAAATGGCCTGACAAGTATCGACCGTCCAGCAAATCAGATCATGACTCTAAACGAGCCTTTGCTTGAAATGAGGCTGACTTGTGCGGGGGGCTGAGCCGGTTGGCTACAGATTAAGGATGAGTTGTCCATGGGCTGAAAATGTCGCTTCACTTTTCACCGAGACGGCATGAAACTGGGTGTAGTGTGAAATAATTCAACTGGACGCATGCAGGATTCTGCCATTACAAATTCTATCGTAATGAAACAGAGCCGTCACCGCCGTAGCAGCAGTTGGGAACTTCGTTATCACCCCGCCTAATGCCAGCAGAGCCTCATCCAGGCAAGACATGGGTGCATCGGGCTGCTTTGCGGGTTTAAAACTCCGCCGTGGCGAGGCAAATTCCGCCTAACCATTCATCTACCCACACCCAATTCTACGACACCATGGATATGGAGGAAGTGACATATCCTTCGTACCAGTTGACTCCACACGTGGTCGAGGCCTGGCTCCGATACACTATCAGAGATGACAGCATTACAGTAGCGGTAAGGCCGAATGACACCATGTAAGGAACTTTAATCTAACAAGGGCTTGGTCTGCAGTCTCGAAATGGGTACCTTGTTATCAGCCTCCCTGCCGGCATGGAATTGTCGAGTGTATGTGGATTTCCCAACTCCCTGCCCCAACCGTGTCACTTACCACCACACACAGGACCACAAAGAGGGAATAAGAAAGTTGAAAGGATTGACGAAGTGGAAAACCCCCATCTAAGAATTAAATCACGGCTGATTCAATTCGTTTGCACGTGGTACTCGGGCGTCGGATGGTGGCCTCGGCAGGTCAGACTGACCACCATCTGCGGCTATGTTAGCCTCATTTTAGTTGATAGAAGGATCTAGGCTGGATTTATGGGTACTTAAGTAGTAAATCCGGAGCCACTTCTCATGTCGGAACAAGATATGTCCCACACCAGTGCCAACCAAGGCCATGGATCCTCACGACCGCCTTGTTGACTTGTGCGAAAATTGGTCACGTTACCCGTGTAATCTTTTGAGACCCCTGCAGCTAAGCAGCATCCTTGAACGCTACCGCCAATGGCTGAAAAATGACGAGCAGAGGTTGTTTGACCCCGCAGCTGAGAACATAGGTCTCCTGGAGCTAAGCGATGGTGATGATGGTCAGCACGCGATCTGAAGATCCAAGCTACTTGCTTAATGTTGACTCCAAATTAGTCTATCGGGAAAGGAACTTTCAGCGCTACTTTGACCTGAGGAAACATTTACGTATCAACCGGAAAGACCCGAAATCACGGTTCATGTATGTTGCCCTGATTGTCTAAAGTTCGATTCTGTCTTGACACGACTTAGCTTCATCAAGGCGGCTCACTCTCGCTCTGAGCTAGGCTGTTCTCGCGAGAGCTTTTCTTATCTCTGCTGCTTCCATCAAGTCGATCCAAAATTCTTGGACTTTGTGTCCTCGTTCGGTGCTACGGATGAGCCGCTCGACTATCACATGACGGGCTTCATTAGCCATGTCACCCCGGATGTAAGTAGCGAACGGTTACTGGATATCCCCAAACTAGGTCGTTCAGGTCATGAGCTGCGTGTGCAGTATCTTCTGCGCTCATTGGAGGGAGACGTTAGCCTTGAAGGCAAAACGACGTATAACATTCGCCAGATGGCTGTCTACCATGCCTTCGACCTTGGAACTGGCAAGTCCATCTGGATCAACATCAAAGCGAACAAATTAATGGAGCATAGACTCAAAGAAGCAGCAAATGAATTCCCAGTGCTGGGACCCAAGGCTATGCGCAGTCTAGCAGGGTGCTTTGCGGCAACTTTGACAACTCACATGGTTCACCTAGAATGGTGTGATGAGGATTGGCGAGACTGCATCAATGATATCGAGGCCAAGATCCGCGGGGTCTTGACGAAGGCTCAAACTGCCCAGATTGACGGTCGACCGAAAGTTATGCGGCGAGCCCTCACACTAGCATCTACATTTTCCAGGTCCTTTACAAACGGCTTCCCTGGACAGGTGATGCCAGTAACTTCAAGCCTCAAAACAAGAATCTGGGAATGGCTTTTCCCGCCGAATTCGTACAGCGATGCAGCAGACAAACCGGGTGCTTTCTCCCATTCAGTGGCCCAGGCGCTAAGGGGCGCCAAAACGAACGATAAGGACCAAATCGATCGACTCATGATTCTTGATACTTTCTCTTTTGAGGAGGTGCAGCAACTTTACTACTTTGGTGAACTGCTGGAGCGCTTTCGCTTGGTCATGGATCTTAATGACCAAACGTTGCGCGACATTGCAGAGACCTACCAAGGACTGCAGGAAAGGGAAGACTTTCCCGTCGAAATCAGGGATGGTTGCAAAAAAGATATCGCCTCGTTTATTCGGGGTGTTCATCGCATTAGAAAAGATCTTCAAATACGAAACACTCAGGTAAAGTCGTTGATGGCATGGCTGCAGGAGGGCAAGGCCCTGGTAAGAAGCCCATCCCTTCCAGAGATCGGTCCGGCTGCTGACGTATTCTTGCTACAGTTTGACGGCATCCTGCAATACAGGAACGTTCAGATCGGTCGTATCTTTACCGAAAGCTCCGAAGTGCAATCCGAGAAGATGGAAGGCATCGCCGTCAAGACCGAGAAGGAGACCATCTCAATGCACGTCATTACCTTCGTGACACTCGCCTTTCTTCCTGCAATGTTTGTGGCTGTAAGAATCATGCCTAACCCCTCAGTCCTGTGCTCACTTGTGCTGACACTTTGATCTAGACCTTCTTTCAAAGCGGGCTGGTCGAGATAAACGAGAATGCAACAAATATTAGCGATTCGGTGGACTTCCACGCATTTGCTTTTAAACTGTTCATCTCTATATGTATCCCTTTGATGTTCCTCACCTTCATTCTATGGATTATCCTCTCTCGCTGTCTATCAAGGCCGACTCGTACCCGGGCAGGACTCGACAAGGTGTGAGTGAGTAGTGACATGGCGTATCTTTCTGGGGGCGCTTGAGGGATGTTTCCACCTTATAGACTTCCTACATATAGAATGAAGCACTAGAATACAACTTTTCTTTTGTGAGTAATCTTTCAAGTCCCCACCACCCATAACAACGGTTATATGTGCGTGACCGGTTCCTTCCCCACGAATCTCGGCAGTGCCTTGAAGTGCCTTGAAGTGCCTTGAATTATCAACAACCTTGCCCGTCCATGGCAGCACCATTGCTTTAGCCGCCTCGGGTCATCGTTGTTTATCCCGCAGCAAGGCAACCTGACTGGATGTCATGGCAGAGCTCATGGGGCTTTGCCGTGGCTCAGCCATGAACTGAGTCCCATGGGCCTTTCAACAGGGCGGACAGGCGGTGTTCGGAACCAACAGGGCAGTTTCACTGGATATTATCACGCGCGTAACTCACTACAAGAGCCACATCTAGGTATTTCCAACACCTCCTTGCAGTTCAGTCAGTTCAGCCACCTCCAAACTCGTGACCCCAAGCCTGTAAGACGATCTGATCTGGAAAGGCAGACAAGGCAACCAGGGGGCGGAGCCGCACAATCCTACCGTTCTAGCCCGATACGGAAGCTCCTTCGGATGGTGTGGCTGTTCAAGTACAGCCCCAAAATTCTGCACGCTACAGTATTTCGCATTTGCGTGGTCAAGATTTCTCCTTGCCATCAGCCTTGACTCATGGTGTGTGGTTTGTTGTGATCCCCGCCGCCCACTTTGTTTGTCTCCCCCACCTCCTACTCC
>JALLKD010000264.1:0-99181 GCA_023509735.1 Fusarium liriodendri | reverse complement strand
AGATGGCAGCCTCCCCACGACTTTACACCTCCAAAAGAGTATTTTGATACTCCAGACGTTGATGCCCTTCCAGTTCGCCAGGAACCCATATTCGGTGGTGATCTCTTCACACCAGGCTGGGCCCGCGGTTCAGGGAAGAGAAAGGAGGGCTTCTGTGCTCGGTGCCCCGTCTCACACTGGGTCAACATATCCGACGGCAGCTATAGATTTCATTTGACATACTTTCACGGTGTTCCAGACTCCGGTGTCCCGTTGCCCAGGCCATCGGAGATTCGACCAGTTTCTGGGAAAGACGGAGTATGGGAGGGATTCTGCGATGCGTGCGGCGGGTGGAGGACGTTGAAGAAGACAAGACGTGGCTGGAATTGGTTTAGACACTGGCTACAGGTAAAGCTTCCTTTTTTTTTTGTCCGGTATCCAATACTTACGCTTTGAATGATAGGATCATGCGGACATCGTTCGCACTCGAACAGAAGAATCTCGTCAAGCACCCTTGGCGGCTCAAGAGGAGCTGGCTAGGGATATATCTGGAGTTGAGTTATCTCAAGGGGAACTCCAAACTGTTTCTCTTGACCTATTTGCTATGGCGGCAAGCAACAAGCCCGCTTCCCTATACAAGGCTCTTCAACATCTCAGGGACTCTTGCTCGCCAACAGAGATGGCAAATCTTGTCAACTCAATCAACAAAGATGGTCTTAGCCTGTTGTTGATGGCTGCCGAACAGGGGCACGAAAGAATTGTCCGGCTACTCCTGGACGCCGGGGCAGACGCCGATCTGCCTGGACCTGATGGTAGAACAGCCCTTGACTATGCCTGCGACTGTGGATATTTTGGACTCGCGAGGGATCTCATCCAGCATGGAGCAGATCCTTCAGTGTCTGAAGTCTTCAAGAAGATCTTATCCAACGAAAATGAGTATGCCGGCGAGAGGACCGAGGCAGTAGACCAGATCCCTCTGTCCACAGTGGTCGATCCAGAACATTTGGGAATGCTTAGTAGGGCCGCATTTGAAGGTGATGTCGCAAGAGTCAAGAAGCTAGTGGGTCAAGGCCTGGTTGGTCCGAGTGGCTGCGATCTAGAAGAAGGCGCTGAGAGAGGCGAAGCGGCATTCCTTCTAGCCTCGATCAAGGGTTACTGGGACGTCATGGAAACTCTCCTGGAACACGGGGCAAACATCAACACAACTTCCCGACACGGCTGGACTCCGCTGATGCTTGCTGCGAGGAGAGACCATGTTGAGTGCGTTGCATTTTTGCTGAGGCACGGCGCCGATGTCAACCATGTCTCTCCAGATCGGTGGACGGCATTAGCTGAAGCGGCCAGTAAAGGCCACAGGGAGATTATGCGCATGCTGCTAGAAGCAGAGGCTGACCCGGAGCCAAGGTCCCAGCATGATTGGACTCCCTTGATGCACGCGGCATACCGTGGCGACCTTGACGCCGTGGACCTGCTCATGAGCCATGGAGCCTCCTTTGATGAGATATCGGCCCGAGATGAGACGGTGTTGCTCCTCGCATCTGCCCGAGGCTCCTTAGAGGTCGTGGAGAGACTACTGGAGGCCGGCTGCGCCCCTGAATCAGAGTGGTCCAAGATACAGGGCGAAGTCTCTACCCCGGACCTCGGTACCAGTCTGAAGCCACAACAGCGGATTGAACGGGCATACAAGGTTGGCTGGACACCACTCATGGTGGCATGCCAGGTTGGCAGCTTGGGGATAGTTAAGAAGCTGCTTGATGCTGGAGCGAATCCTCACCCAAAGAGCCCCATGTTCAAGACAGCATTGGAAATTGCAAAGGAAAATGGGAGGATTGAAATTGTCAACTACCTCGAGGAGAGGCTGGCGGTCATGTGAGATTGAGTATGTAGCAGAATAGAATCCCTTTCATGAGAAACCTGAATCAGCCGATGTGGTTTCAGGAAAAGTACAACGTCAAAGAGCACCCGTGTGTTGAATAGTAGAGTAGACGATTCTGGCAATTGCCAAGGCCTTTTCTTCCTCAAACTTTCTCGCAACAACCTGGACACCAACAGGCGCCCCATCATAGACGGCCGGATCATCTATAGAAAAAAGGTCACTTCGAGCTGCTCAAAGAGTAAGGTACCGTGCAGTTTACTTACAGGATTGCCAGTTGAGCTTGTCTTTGTCTCCCAGTGGCTCGTAAGAATCATCAAAGACGTCAATCTTCTCGTCGGCTTGTGTCACGGGGATCACGACGGCCGAGTAGTTCATCAGGTTCATTGCTTCGGTATATGCTATCTCGGTAATTAGCACCATCTGCCAAGTTCTCTCGGGGGTATTTGACTGACCGGTGTGGTAAAATTTGCCCGGAATCACAGCTGCATGGGGCGCGACAGGCATGATAACAGCATCGACCTCTTGACCTGAACATAACTCTGTTAGCCATGCAATTTGGTTGGTACCATCCATAAAACTCACCATCAACATCCACAGTGGAATTCCAGTAGTCGGAATACTGTCGCTCGTAGGCGAGACCTTGGAGAGTCAGGTCCTGATACTCCAGCAATCCCATTGGTGGCTGCAGCTCGAATGACTGTCTCAAGTCTGGAATCAAGGGCTCTCCTGACAGGTTGAGATGTTGGTGAATGTCATGGGCGCCATCAGCCTTGAGGAAGGATACCTGTGGAGATGGTTTAGCCGGTTCTGTTCGTCAAAGATGAACGGCAAAGAGTTTTAGCTTACATGAACTCGCTTGGCTGTGGCTTGTGATGGTGGTTCCCAATCGATCACCTAACAGAAGCATTAACAAATCAGTTTTAGGTCATTCGTGGGAATTATGAGAGGGTGAATACCTTGTGTCCAGAGCTCTTTAGGGCATCATGAACCGTTCGCAAGCCTCGGAGAATAGGAGGATGGGGTCCAACAACACCATCTGACCACAAGATACCGATCTTGAGAGGCTTCGCGCTTGACTTGACGTGGCCTTGCTCATCTACTTGAGATGAGTACAAATCAATCACTTCCTGGCGAAAGGGAATCGGCACGACCGATGGGTCACACTCCCAAGGTCTCTTGCCAAGAATGGATTTCAAGAGAAGCTCTACCGCATCCAGAGATGTCCCAAGAAACCCCACGGTCGAGCGGTAAGTGTTCTGACCAGGGTTTGTATTGGCCACATCACGGTAAGATATGCGCTCCGGAGTCGGCTTGATGGAAAAGACACCGCAAAAGCCAGCAGGGATACGGACCGAGCCCCCGATGTCGGTACCGACCCCGAGAGAACTTCCGCGGAGAGCCATCAGCGCGGCCTCACCTCCAGAGGAGCCGCCACAAGACAGGTTCTGGTTGTGGGGATTTAGGGTCTGTCCGATGAGGTTGTTCTTGGTTTCTCCAAAGAGAAGCGTCTGGGGGAGACTGGTCTTGCAGAATAAGACTGCCCCCAACGACAGCAACTCCGCGACGATCTGACTCTCGACTTGGTGCCTCTGCTTTGGCTCTGAGATGCCAAGATTGCTTCCGATCCAGCCCACGTAGCCCATTGTAGTATCGACGCCCTTGACGTGGAACTGGTCTTTGAGGCTTATGGGGAGGCCGTGGAGTGGTCCGACCGTCTTCTTGTTTTTGGCATAGTAGTCGTCCAGGTATTTGGCCCGATCGAGTGCTTCGTCAAAGAAGATTTCGTGGAGACAATTGTTCTGTAATTCCACTTCAGTCGTGACTTATGAGGGGCAACTAAACAGCTGGGACGTACAATCTGGTGGGCAACAGCTGCCGTCTTGCAGAAGGCGGTTGTAACCTCTGTCGCAGACAGCTTTCCGCTGCTAATGGACTCGAGTATCGGCAAGCTATCCAAAGATGTGATGGAAACCGTCTGCTTGTCCAGAAGCCCGTTGATGAAGGAGCCAGTGAGATCACGCTGTCGACTAGCTCGTTCCAAGTCTTCAGGCGCAACTCTCCAAGGCTGCGGAATCTTTGTCAAGGTCGCAGCCCGCTTCGCAGCGGCGCGAGCCTCCCACGACAATTGATGCATTCTCATAGCGGCGGAGATGGACCGAGGGCGTGCGAGATTGTTGTCCGAGGTTGAGAGCGGGGAAAAACAGCAGTTGAGCAAGTCAGGCTGTGAAACACAGACAGATACAGAGGTGTGCAGAACATGTGACTTTTCTTACGGGCTGTGATTGGGCCATGGCGAACGCAACAGATTGAAGACTCATAATACAGATCTGAGCAAAGTTCCTAGGGGAAAGGAGGTTCTGCTTAGGATAGGATTCTACCATGAAGGTTGAAGTCGTCATCAAAGCCTGGGAATTGACTTAGATAGGTACGCTAGTTCTGTGGTGAACTCTGAGCTCCACAAGGGTCCCCTAAGCTGTCGCTCGGTGGGGAACTACTCCCTAGTCAAAGCTCTCAAATGGAAAGCTCAGGCTTGTTCTGAAGAATTATTCCTGGGTTGCTGAGTAGCTTAAGAAGGGGGTGTTGCGACGTTTCTAGTACGTACTTTTTGCCTTCATTCCCGTGTCGCTAGATGTCACCTTGTTAAAGCTGATGATGTCTATGCCACTGTGAGCCGAGGGACGCAGGGGTAGGGAATCATCAGGCGATTGGTTATTTTTAGCATGTTCGTGAAAATTCCGCGCCTGAGGCAAAGAGCTACCCTGCAGCATCATGCAATGCTGACTTTTCCACTCGGAAATACATAGATAGGAATAGGCGGCTTTTATAAGTCGAGTGTCATTTACGGGAAGACCGGATATGCACGATCAAGTTGCAGCCAAACGGTGGCAAAGTCGGATACATCTCGAGTTGATCTCATTCATCACTCGGCGAGGGTGCACCACCGCCGATGCTGTCATTCGGACCCCTTCCAACAACGAGTTCATGATATGATGGGCAAGGCTCATTTCGAACAACGTGAAACAAAAAGCGAAATGGATACCACGTGCTTGGCGTTACCCATATCACTCATGCCAAGTGCGGAACGTTCAACGTCGTATCAATTGCCATGTTCCGTCAAGATGCGGAGCTGATAAGCGATGCGGGGACAAGGCAGTTTTCCCATCACCAACTTCAAGACATGGATCTATGCCGATCGCGCGGAACGAAGAGATACCAGCGCGGAAATAGCGTCACAAGGCTGTTTTTCCCCTCGTGCCGCAATCCCGAAACAATCTCCTCTGTTTACCAGCCTACTCTAGTAAACAGATCTAGACGTCAAATTTTTTATCTCCACCAGGGGTCGAGGCAGCCTTACCAGAGATGAGAAGAAAAGCCATCAGTGCTTGGACTTGAGCCCAAGGCATATGCAGTTTGCCCTAATTTAACCACTGTCGAAATTGCCTTGCCGGTTATCTGCCAGCCCGGCTGTGTCAGGTTTATGGGTCTTCTTCTCCAGCCTGCATGAGGTTAAGAAACAAACAGCCTAGCTCCCAATGGATGGGTGACAAGAACCCACGAGTACATGGCTCTCCTGCAAGTGAAAGGAGCAGAAAGCTTTCATCTTCACCAAACTAACCCGTGTATAGAAACTGCCGGTTTCATCAGGGAGTGCGGCTGATGGGTAGCGCATGCGTTAGTCTAATTTCACGGCTCGTCGTTAAATTGGGTGGCGCCTCAGCTTCACGACCCACGACCAAATCAGCTTCTGCCAGCGGGTCACAGGGCTGAACATGGCTCCAATTAGACAAACGCCTCGCATCCGTGCTGTAATCTTGGGATGGTCGGGCGAACAAAACGCCTTGCTTACTAGCATCTTGCCTTGTAGGACTAGATTCACTTTGGGCTGCGAACCGTCGAGTGCCACTGAATCTCTGCGAGGTTCATAAGGCCAAGGACGTCCTGCTTTGAGTCAACATTCCTTTCATCCATCAACTGTCTCTCCTTGACTCTCATTCCATCTACTCTTCACTTCAACAACCTTGCCCAGCGCATTTTCGTCACTCTTTATCTTATCTTCACACATACCTTTCACAATGGCCACCCCTGCTCAGAACGTCAACAACAACGGTCCCATTGACCACAACGACCTCAACGAGTGGAAGGACCGCTTCAACGACGTCCTCGCCCGTCCCAGCGAGCATGTCAACTCCAAGTCTCCCGAGTCTTCTCAGCCCTGGCACAACGCCTTCTTTGGCTGCTTCGCCCCCATCGATACCTGCCTGATCACCTGCTGTGTTCCTTGTGTCACCTTTGGCAAGACTCATCACCGTCTCCGCAAGAACGGTAACCTCGATGGCTATGAGCCCATCAACACCTCTGTATGTTTCGCATCAACCACATTGTTACCTGTGCTAACACATCTAGTGCCTGATGTTCTGGGGCTCCTCTTGCTTCGGTCTCCACTTCATCCCCCTCGCCCTCCAGCGTGCCAACCTCCGTGAGAAGCACAACCTCCAGGGCAGCTGCCTCGTCGACATTGCCACCGCCTGCTGCTGCGGCTGCTGCGACCTAATCCAGCAGGACAAGGAGGCCGAGTACCGTGAGGCCCAGGCCTCTAGCGGCCAGGGTTACAAGGCCAACGAGGGCATGTCTTATCCCGCTAGCAACTAAGGGGTTGACAGTCCTTTGACGGTGTTTGGATCTAGTCGAGTTTTGCAACTCTTTTGTATTGCCATCGATACCCCTTTGAGGTTATGACATGAGCGGTGGTTGAAATGCCCTGTTCTTGTGTGTCTCATGTCCAAGTCTATATCTCATAAATGTCTAATGTAAAATTTTGTCAACCGTTGCTTGCATCAATTGAATGAACTCCAAGCTTCCCGATTTCAACACCAGATTCCTGTAAATTTAACCTTACCGCTGGCATGTGATTGTTCCTCCAACGTCTCATTACTGCAGCACAATCTGTCCCCCTCTTGACTTTTGTGGCCTCTACCTTTTGGTAGAGTTCATCCCCACAAACGTTATCGCCCTTGCATGAAAGAACACATGGCGTGTGACTCGAAAGAAATGGCGGCGCCTCCATGATTTTCATTTCAAGACAAAGCCCACTGACAACCCATCAAAATGGCATCCATAGTCCAAGCGTGGAACACTTCTAGAAATTCTTCCCCAGCCTCCGCGGAGGCCCGACCTACGGAGAATTGTTTAAACGGCGGGAAAACGGACAACCTCCTGAAATAGTAGTTCGGAGCATTGGCATCGCAGGCTTCCCCTGTCAAAAGGTCGTATCCGTCTAAACCTCCGTCGTGCTTGTTTCGTCATTGGTGGAGTAATAGTAATCATCCACGAACAGGTGGGGATGGACCCTTGAACAGGAGAATTAAGCTTGTCTTCTGGCCTGATGGCTCCGGACTATAAATATCAAGACTACCTCGATAGAATTTAGGCTTCTTCATCGCAGCTCTATACTGTGGACTTTAAGATGCAGCTTACCTTGTTGCCTCTCGTTGCGCTCCTTGCGGGCCGGGCCGTTGCCCAGGTCAAGGGTACCCCTTCTGGTTTTGCCGCTGGGACTACCGGAGGTGGTAGTGCTAAGCCTCAATATCCCTCCAGTCTTGACGAGTAGGTTCTATGATTGTCAGTATTGGGACACCCTAACTTGATGCAGGCTCAAGACTTGGTTGACGGATAGCACTCCCCGAGTCATCATGATCGACAGAACCTGGGACTTCCGCAACTCGGAGGGAACCACCAAGACGCGATGCTGCAGCGACAAGTCAACCACCGTTTGCTCTGGAGGTACATCCAAGGGCCAACTCTGGATCCAGGATACCTGCAACTCACCCAGCACCTGGGTTGACTGCACCTACGACAACGCAGCCAGGAAGCCAATTGACCTTGGAAGCAACAAGAGTATCGTCGGTGTGGGAAGCAAGGGTGTCATCGTGGGCAAGGGATTCCGCATCCGTGGCGGAGCAAAGAATGTCATCATCCAGAACATCCACATCACCAACCTGAACCCTCAATACGTCTGGGGTGGCGATGCCATCACCCTCGACGGCGCCGACAAGGTCTGGATCGACCACAACAAATTCTCCCTCATCGGTCGACAGATGCTCGTCTCTGGCTGGGGAGCCGCGGGACACGTCACCATCTCCAACAACGAGTTTGACGGAAAGACGACGTGGTCTTCTGGCTGCAACGGAAAACACTACTGGACTATGCTCTTCATCGGAGAGAAGGATTACTACACCTTCTCTGGCAACTGGGTTCATGATGTTTCTGGCCGTGCTCCTCATGTTGGAACTGATGCTACCAAGAGCGAGATTCTCTTCCACGCTGTCAACAACTACTTCCAGGATGTTGGAGGCCACGCTTTTGATGTTGACACCAACGTCTGGGCTCTTCTTGAGGGCAACTACTTTGACAAGGTCACCACGCCCATGACCTCTGGATCCAGCACCAAGGGTGCCCAGATCTACGACGTCATCACCGTCGACGATGCCTCGGGCTGCACCAACTCTCTGGGATACATTTGCGAGTGGAACCGTCTTTCTGGATCCGGCACTCTGCCTACTCTCAAGAGCTCTGCTGCGCTGTCGAAGCTTGGACAGTACAAGAGCAACCTGGTCAAGCATATCGGTGTGGCTGATGTTCCTGCTTCCGTCACCAAGAATGCGGGTATTGGCCGTATTTAGATGAGGTTGGATTTGAGATAGCGGTTACGAATTAAGCATTGGGTTGAGATAAGCATCATGAGTGGTAGCGTCTGTGGAGCTGTGATAAATTCAAACAATGTTAGTTGATGCAGATCACTGGTGTCCCTTGCATGTGTGACGATCAAAATAGTATCTTGCTGGAAAGGCAAAACTCTTATCCACCAGCTTACGACGTTCGAAGACACAGAGATGTCTCAAATGTCGGAGGCTATGTTTGGGGCTGTGCTTCATTGACGAAGCATTAGTTGCGGTAGATCACTCAAGGTTCCTCGGCTATGTGACGATCAAAATAGCATCTTCCAAGAAGGTAAAGATTCTGATACCAGGGATTGTGTCATTATCAGGATTTAAGAGAGTTGTCTCGAATACAGCAGTGAATGCTATGGAGCTGTGTTTCATGGAAGAGGGTTTAGTCGAAGCAGATCACTCAAGGTTCGTTGGCTATAAGGTGATCAAAATAGAATCTTGAAAGAAAGCAGACGCTCTGATACTTGAGCTTACGTCTTTATCAAGACTAAAAACAGTTGTTTCGAATACGGGAAGCTGTGGGGCGTCGTTGATTCATGCAAGATTAATCGAGGCCGATCTTTAAGCTCTCTCGGCTGCATGACGATCAAAATAGCATATTTGAAGAAAATCTTTCCAGAAAGAAGAATCCCGATATCAAATTACGCCATTATTGGTATACCGAGCACGCTGCATTGGCCGTCTATTAAACGTGTCCATTAAACGTACGCGTGTCCGCACGTGGCTTTGACCAACGTCTCTGCTCAGCCTTCACCTCGGTGAGTCTCAAGATTATTATCTACACCTGTCGATGAAAAAAAAAAGGAGCTTCCAGGGTAGGACCCTCCATGGACGAATTATCAGACAGAATGGAAGCATGGCACTGAGGATGATACCAGGGGCTTTATCTATGCTCATTAAATCTCGACCGATCAAGATGACGAGCTTGATTGTAAGGTCCACATTCTTAAAAAATTCTTCACTTTGGGCGTCGATTGCAAAAAGCATCGCGATTCAGGCAGAAAAGATCAGTGCACGATATCCCTTGAATAATTATGCGGCCGTTGCCGGGGCTTCAAACGGAAACTGTCGATTGCTGTATCAAGGGATCCACAGAATTACTCGGCATTTTAATTTCGACAAAGAGGTTGGAATCCTTGTTTTAGAGACCAAACCATGTCCCGTTGGGCGGCGAAGCGGAATCGCCGCCGATGCTGGTGAGGGTATCCACTTTCAACCTTTTTCACCTTCGGTGAAAAGTCTGTTTTGACCGAGAGTCGCGGTGAGGATGCGATGCTTTTCTTTTTAAGAGTATACGTACCAAGGTAAAAGATGACGCTCTTTGCAAATATTCATGCCACGTGATGACCTTGTCTGTTCATAAACAGCAACTGCCAACACATCAGGTTAAAATACGACAAGAGGCCTCACGTTGAAGACGCGCCGCCGCGCCTTATCAATGAGTTGAGCACAGCCTCTGTGGCGAACCCTCCTTGGGCAAGTCATTCAATTTTGAGGCTCGGTCTTATCTTTTCCCTCCCCTGGTAGGACCGACCACTTGGGACCGGGCCCGGCGGCCCGGAACACGACCCGCGCAGCCACTCCATCACGTTGACGCTGCCGGCATTGCCTGTCAGTAAGGTGATGCTCACCCATCCAAATCCCGGACCCGAAAACGGGTGGGGGCACCCAAGGGATGTCTCAGGGGTGTTGCCCCCTTGTCAACCACCCAGGTCCATGGCGCCCGATGAGCCTCAAACCAACGACGGCATTTGAAGCACGACATTTCCTAAAACAAGACGATACCTCTAGTTTAACCTTTGTAATTGGGGGGCCCAGACCCGCTTGGGCACGCATCATTAATCCTGCCAAGATCTAGCCTCTCTTCCGAGTCACGGCTTGCGTATCGCCCTATCACGAGATTTTTCCATATCATGATTCGTACCTATCGTAATCATCCCTTTAGGCGAGGCAGGATGATCCGACTGGGTCGAGGAACCTTGTCAACGAACAACCTCACTTCAATTGACGTCTCCCTTTCTTAACTTCTATAAAGGGTACCTGATATCCCCATCGATTTAACCTTTTTACTTCATTGTACATTAGACTCGGGATTAAAACACTGATGATTGAGCATCAGCATTCATTATTAGCTTCGGCACTCCAGCATTCGTTGACCCATTCTTCCCCGAAAAAACAACAAACAAACGACAAAATGGCACATCTAATTCGAGACCTCGACATCTCGTGGACAGACTCCAACGCCCCCACGAGGCGAAATTCCACTGCATCTCTCCCCGCCATGACACTATCGCCCCCGGAAAACGACTCCAAGGCCATTTTCGACGACACACCAGTCAAGGGGAACGATTGCGTCTCCAAGGACATGCCCTCGATACTCGAAAAGGGCTGCAAGAACCCGTCCTCTAAAGAGAGCATTGACTCTCAACGCAAGCTCTCCATTCGAGAACGGTTGCATTACTTTACCTGGTCGTGGTTTACACTTCCAATGAGCTCTGGTGGTCTTGCTTTGCTCATCCACGTGCAACCGCATCAATTCACCGGCCTTCGAATCATTGGCACCGTGATATATGCTGCCAACCTGGCCATCTTCACCCTCTGCTGCCTCGCGATTTTGCTCCGCTTCTTGTTCAATCCTGGTGATTTGACCAAGTCGGTGACGCATCATCGAGAGACAATGCTCTTCCCTACATTTTTCCTGGCTGTCGCTACACTCATCACCAGTACTCAGCGATATGCCATTCCCCTCAATGATGCTTCGTATGCTTGGGCTACGCAGACTATCTTTTGGGTTTACGTCGTTGTCACTTTCGTACTCGCTGTCTGGCAGTATTCGTTCCTCTTTGCTGGTCATAGCTACGATCTTCAGACCATGATGCCTGGATGGCTGCTACCCATCTTCCCCGTCATGCTGGCGGGTACTGTCGCATCTGTCATTCTCGAGACACAAACACACATCAACCCCCTCCCCATCATCTTTGCCGGCCTAACCTGCCAAGGTCTGGGCTTCTGTGTCTCAATGATGATGTACGCACACATGATTGGCCGTCTCATGCAATCTGGTCTTTGCGATCGTGAGCATCGCACAGCACTCTTCATGAACGTTGGACCTCCCGCTTTCACAGCCCTCGCTCTCATCGGCATGGCCAACGCCCTCCCCGATACCATCTCAGGAGCTGACCACCTCGCCCTCAATGTCGACACCGTCCGCGCCGTAGCTCTGCTAAGCGCCGTGTTCCTCTGGGCTCTCAGTCTCTGGTGGTTCCTAATTGCCGTCGTCGCAGTCGTCTCCTCACCACCAAAGGAGTTTCATCTCGGCTGGTGGCCCCTCGTCTTCCCCAACACAGGCTTCACACTGGCCACTATTTCCATCGGCAACGAATTCAAGTGCGAGGGTCTCCTCTGGGCTGCGAGCGGCATGACAATTATTCTCATAATTACTTTTTCTACGGTTTTCTTTTTCAATATGCGGGCTCTCTTTACACGGAACCTGGTGTATCCCGGCAAGGAGTTTTAGAGAAACAGCCGACCACTTGGCATGGAGTAATGTAATTTTATCAAGATAGATACCATGGGATACAGGATAGACAAAAACGGGATACGATAGCAAAAGGCTATCTGGACAAAGCAGGCTTTTTTTTTTCACAATTCAAAAATCATTCCAACATCTGTTCTCCTATTGTGTCATGGAATTTCCCGGACACGTCAGTCCGGTTCCAGCCGGGCCAGAAGGTTCGGCGCCGCAAACGTGGGTCAAGGTTGGCATTGGCCATCCATCAGCTTACAGGGGCGAAAAAATGACAGGGAATGTTTCCTATATCGGCCCAGATTCCACGATCCCAGGGATCGTATTAAATGCCTGACAAGGGGGTGGTCTCGGGCGGCCTTGTACCTCCGTTAGCACACTCTGAGAGATTCTCCCCTATTCCATAAGCGAGTGACTCTCATCCGTGTCCGATACTCGGGGGCTACGCCAAGCTACGTCTGCTGTCAAGTTTGGCAAGTACAAGTCCGGTCACCCAACTTATCGGTCCGGGGATTTTAAAAAGAGAAGCTTCTGGCCTCTAACTCCTGTTTTCGGCCCTTGGGTCTGGCGATTTGAGGCCATTTAGCGATATCATTTTTCGACTTTTTTTTTCTTCGTTAACCGGTGAGTCAAGAATGGCACCATGTTTCGTGGAATGCTGTTTCAGTCGCGCTGACTGTCAGCCAACCTCCTTCGCTTCACTTGAAATGCTGTCCGTGTATTGGTTGCCATGGTCCAGTTTCTTTTCTTTTGGGCCGCGCTGCGTTATCTCTTTATCAAATGTGGAATGTGAAAGATGATTTTGTCAAAGCTTTTCTGAGGAAAACTAATTATGGAATAAAATGCAATTGGGCCTTTGAATTTTCCTGAGAGAAGAGAAAAATACATGTTTGAAGCATCCAGACAACATCACGATTATCCTACACAGGCCACTCTAAACAAACTGGCACAATATAAAAATCAGAATATCTTTGCACGTGCTAAAGAATTCTTTATAGATTGAATGCAAGATTCTGCACCCGACGCCTTCCGTCATGTGACTCGACTTACAGCAACCCCATGTAGGATTGCAACCCCTTGCGATGCACTTGAACCAGGTTAGTTGCATGATATTCGCCCCTCTTCAAGCGAGAACGGGACCATCTGAACATCTCGGCAAGCCAGCTGTTTTGGCCGCTCATTTTTACACCAATGCCCTGTATGACTCCATGTATGCCGATAGTGCACCACGTAAGACACCCCAAAGACTCGATCCTCTGACAAAGAAAGTCATCTAATGGATTTTCATTACCTAGAATAGTTCTCTGATGGGATCTAATCAAGGAGACGACTATAGCAAGTCTGCCCAGCTGCTGATATTCATCCAGTCCTGATCTGAAGCAAAGTTTGTAAACGGCTGCAGCCCCTCACCTCCAAGTAGCCTATTCCAGTCCGGTGGACTCTCTGGAACCATGACCTGCTCGCCTTGCAGATGTTGAGTCACAAGCGTCTGATATTCGCGGTGGAGTTCCTCAAACACGCTATGCACGGCTTCTGCATTGGGCCAGTATTGTGCCAGGAGCATGGCCGACCTGAGTAGCCGAGCTAACCTCTCCAGGGCATTGATGGCGACTAAAAAGGTTTGTGAAGCGACCGCTGCACGGATCTCGGCAGCGAACTGTATGCCTGCTGCTGTCACGGCACCCACGGCAGTGAAGTGACATTGGCGGAGCTCGTCACGAGAGCCCAGCTGTTCGAGAGATGTGACGATAGCTTGTGCAGCAGCTGAACAAATTGATTGGCTGCTTGGCTCGTACAGGTTTCGGTGAAGGTGTAAGAGAATGAGGTTATAGTGCATCCGGAGATGACAGGCCCAGGCGTCATCGTCGTCGGCAACTGAAGAGATACCTGAGTGTAGAGACCAAAGGCCAAGTCGGGCATCGATTGAGTTGACGTCTATGTGACGATCCTTTGAAGGTGAATTGAGAGAGATGATGTCCAGGCCAATGTAAGCCAGTTCAACAAGGCGGTTGAGGAAATCAGGGCGGACCTCGGGGGGATCATTCGACGACATAGCCGTACCCGGAGTGTCGGTTATATCGTTGTCGCAAAGAGGCTGTTGATCTATGTCCTCGGCTCGAACTGCACACGGCCTTCCAGTTTCGAGCGCTGAAAAGACTTCGCATACGAATACTGACCACCAACATCGTCTAAACTGTGACATTTCTATAGCCGGAAGCTGGGAGCTCCGTCGATGAGCACCAAGGCCGCAGCCAATGCGCACCGCGATGCCAGACCAATACCACGGCCCGCCAGCAACGGTGTCTCCATCTCCAACATGCCAGGTGAACAAGGCGGCGGCTTGTAAGAGATGAATTCTATCCGTTTCGTGTCTCATGTGGTACAGCATGCTGGCACGTCGGAATAGAATATGTTTAACTGCATGGCGATTATTGGCCACAAGAGGATGAGAGCATGCATGTGCTCCAGCCATGAGAACAGCCTGGAATAACAGCAACGGCGGAGGCTTTTCTGGTGTACGGTAGCTGGCTATAAACTCGGGCATCGAGACGATGGGAAGAAAAGGGTGAATGTGTTCAAAGTAGGCCAACACAAGAGCATCTCGGACCTGTTGCGCAGGAAATGATGCCACCTCGGTTGCTAGATCTTGTGATGTCGTCCCCCAGATATCTGCTGAAGGCTTCCATGACTTGATCTGTCGGATAGGAGGATAAGGGTAATGAAGAGGTTTTCCACCACCCCATTGGTCACTGGCAGAGCTTCCCTCTTGCGGCGGCCCTTCGAGAGAGGTATTCGTTTCAGGCCCAGTGTTTTCTGAGAGCGGTCGATTTCCACCACCGCGGATTGAAGAATATGGCTGACGAAATGAACGGTGTAGATCTACTAGGTGGACGAGGTTGGAGACTGCCGTGCCCACATATGCTATGCGGAAACTCTTTGTGGAGGCAAAGACGGCCCAGGCGGCAGCGCCAATGCCATGCTTAAAGAAACGTGCAAGACCCTCACGGGCAAGCTGTTCCTGGCCATTGGAATTGGATGCATCTTCTGAATTCTTGCCCTGTGTCGGCGAGGGACCCCCGGGTCCGAGAAGCGAGAGATGATTGTCAGTGGACTCATCGGCTCCGAGTTCCGGTTCCGGTAATGATGCCCGGGGAGAGCTGCCTTCGCGAGTACGTCTCGGAGCAGTAGATCCACGACGGGGCGTTGCCCATTTCGCCGTTGAACTAGTTTTCTGTTAGTTGATTGAGAAAGAGCAAAAATTGAAGACCCCAAGGGTCGCTGTTGGGAGTCAGTGCTGAAAAGACGACTTACCGACACTCCAAGCCTGATTTTTCACAGACGGAGCAGGGGCCTTCGGGACGTAGCACAATGTCGCATCGGACCTTGCGACGACGACAGACATCGCAGGCCTTGCGCTGTTGACGTCGCCGGGGCAGGTCCAGATGATCTTGTTGCTGCTGCTGGTTGGACTCCATGCTGTGAGTGGATGAGGAGGGATCGGAGCCGGTGATTGAGAGGGGGTGTCTTTTCTTGTTACTGTTGGAGTGTCGGCTCTCGGGAGCGGGGGAGCCGAAATCCGGGGATAACGTGGATATAATGATGCGTCGATGCATTGCGACTCGGCATCAGATGTGGTCACACCGAAGAAGATGAAGTGTATAAGTTATCGGTTACTATAGGTCTATTGCAAATAAGTTGAATGAATACATGGTCTATCCTTCCTAGTTAAAACTACACAACTTGACACCCTCATTCACCGCCTCGCCTTCCTTAACATTCGACTCAAACTTGCCATCCTTGGAAGCAGCAATAGTAATCTCCATCTTCATACTCTCAATAATCATGACAATCTCTCCGGTCTTGACCTCATCTCCAGCCTTTTTCAATACCTGAAGAACCTTGCAAGGCATCGGGGCGTTGATGCTGCCCGTGCTGGCTGGTCCTCCAGCGATTGCGACGCGTTGACTTTCGTAGTATGACAAGACCGAGTAACAGTGATATTCGAGAGGTGTTCCGATGGCGGGGAAGTGACAGAATATTCTTGTAAAGTCTCCTGTATCTGACTCGTTGGAGATGTGGTTGCCTGTTGCGACGAAACCGAGGATCTTGTTCCTGCCGATGGTCACCTCAACGCGACCCATTTCACAACCTGAACCGTTGCCAAAATCGAGTCTTCGGGTTTGAAGGGAATGAATCTTGATAGAGAAAGTCTCAGAGTTGGGAAGAGTTTCAGCTCGGAGAGAAGCACTTAGTGCGTTATAGGCCTTTGTGACAACTGCTGCACCATTCGCGTCCTCCTCAGCGTCGAGAGAGGGAACAGGTGCAGTCTCGATAATGAAATCATTTGATGCGACCTTGGAAGAAAAGAGAAGACGAGAAACTCGTGCATCTACAGTCGTTCCCTTGACAGCATCAAATCTTGTCACCACATCACAGGGTGTGTTGATCTTGTCGAATCGCTGGTTTCGGAAGCCAAGTTTGACGTTTTTAAACGTGCTCCGTGATTTGTGTTCGTCTCGAAGTTTTCTGAGGAACAGGCTCGGGATGATGGAGTAGAGGTCCATCGGAATCTGTCCGTTCACGGAAGTAGGACTCTTGAGGAGCGACTCGAGGTTGGTTGGGATGAAAGAAGTGGTGTAATCTACCCGTCGAAACCCTTCGTGGAGAAGACAAGCTTGGAGAAAGTGTTGGTTTGTTGAGACTCCCATGCATACCGTGTCTGATAGAATGCGTGCCATTCTCTGAATGGCTATGGATCGTGTGGGAGCCCAGACCACGATCTTGGCTATCATAGAGTCAAAGTAGATGGAAACCCTGGCTCCACTCTCGATAGCCGTCTCAAAGCGCACATTCTCCCGACTCTCGATTGTTGAAGGGGCCCAAACTCGGATAAGACCATGTTGGGGGGCAAAGTCGCGTTGAGGGTCTTCTGCGCAGAGTCTGCACTCGATGGCATGTCCTTTCTGAGGGATGGTCTGTAGGTGGGGGACACTCTCCAAGCTTCCACCTGAAGCTACAAAGAGTTGGAGGGAAACTAGATCGAGGCCGGTGCATTCCTCTGTGATGGGATGCTCGACTTGTAGACGGGCATTGACCTCGAGGAAGTAAAAGTTTCCGGTCGCAACATCGAGAATAAACTCGACGGTTCCAGCTCCTTCATACTTCAACAATTCTCCAATCTTGACTGCTTCGGCGCACATGGCTTCCCTCTGCGACTGATTGAGCCAAGGACAAGGTGACTCCTCAACAACCTTTTGGTGTCTGCGCTGGACCGAGCAGTCACGTTCCCACAGTGAGATGACCTTTCCGTGGCTGTCGCCCATGATCTGGACTTCGACGTGTTTTCCTGCTTCGATGTACTTTTCCATGATGCAGTCGCTCAAGCCGAATGATCGTTGCGCCTCGGACTGTGCTCTGTTGAATTCCGATTCCAGGGCCGACATGTCTCTGACGATACGCAGTCCTTTTCCACCGCCTCCAGCTGACGCCTTGATCATGACGGGAAGACCAATCCTCTCAGCCTGAACTTGCAAGTCTTCGAGCTGGATTCCACTAGACGAGCCAGTGAACCCGGGAATCAAGGGCACGCTTGGCTCATGTTCGCTGAGGTACTCTTTTGCTTCTCGCTTGTCGCCCAAGGTGTTGATGGCTGATGAACTGGGTCCGATGAAAATCATTCCGGCAGCTCGGACTGCGTCTGCAAACCGGGAATTTTCGCTCAAGTATCCATATCCGGGGTGAATGGCGTCGGCTCCAGCGTTAAGGGCAATGTCGACGAGAAGTTGAATATTCAAGAAGGGATTGCCGTCTGGATTGTCCATGGAACCAAGGTTGATGGCTTCATCAGCTTCTGACACGTGCCTGGAGACGGCATCTCTGGGAAAAGGTTAGACTTGGGTGTTGACCGCGATGGCTACACTTACTCGTCGGCATAAATCGCGATAGACTTGACCTGAAGCTTGCGGCACGTCGCAATTACGCGACAAGCGATCTCGCCTCGATTGGCAATGAGAACGCTATTGATTCGTCTTGTGCCATCTTTTTGCAAAGGCAGAGGAGCTACCCACAAAGGGCTTCTGGTCGGATATGCGCTAGTCTCCATGGTGATGTGTAGACTCGAGTTGTTGGAGAATGAGCGGTTCTCGGCAAATCAGAGGTGATTGAGCTTTTAAGAAAGGAGGTGAGTTAATCTACCGGCATTCGGCTTGGACGTTTCTCGATCGGAGCGGCTTTCAAGGTCCGCTCTGCTTTCGCACCGGCGCGGACCGAAAGTGGGGCCGCTCCCGAGGAGGCCGGTTGGATGTATCAGAAGCTCCGGAGAGTGGCATTAGCTATTCTCAACTGGAAGAAACATGAAGGTGGAAGATTTATGAAGCCTTTTTTCTTAATCCGGTATTTTCAACTGCAATTTGGTGTTGATTGAAGATAGTCCCATTGATTTGTCTGAAGCTGCCGAGATTAACTGGAAATCTGGTGTAGGTAGGTGCCCCGCAGCTCGGTCCGTATGCCGAGGCCGGTGAGGAACCCAGTATCATGAGAGTGGCAGACCGAGGCAGATAGAACACCTTTCAGACTATCGACTGTCCGGAAAAAGGTGTTGATCAAGAACGACCGAGCTTATCCAATCTCCACGATCTACGGACAAAGTCTTTGGCGCCGCCTTTTGTCTTGGAGTCCCCTTTCCTTGAGAGATGGCAGAATGGTTGATACTCCAACGTACTCGCCGACCATAGCGTCACGAAGCAAGCCTACCCTGGTGGGGTATCATCAAATTGAATAATTATGCTGTATGTATATAGCCCAAGGTGCCTTCTTAAAAGTATCACTCTATTCCTCCTCCCTAGCTATGTGTCTAGTCCGGCTTCTCGGACGGACGAACCTCATGTACAGCCCACTTCCTATCGGCTTGTCGTGCACGCTCGCTCGACTATGGCTAATGGCTGTTCATATACGGTTCCGGGGCAAGAGACGACCTCGCTCTCGTTTCGTGGTAGCCCGTTCGAAATTGCGCCAAAATCTTCAGTCAACGCTCTGTTAAGATGTTGGCCTGAGATGGGCATCACCGCCCACAATACGGCTTTCCCCGCTGTCCTCCATATCCGCAAATTCCCAGTTGATGCCACCAACTTCGTATATGTATGTGGCTTCATAGAGTTGTGTTCAACTCGGCTCATTTCACTTGCTTGTGTGCAAGTTCTGTCGAGCCGAATTGCAGTGATGAGTATTGGCGTTTATAGCTCAGCATGGTGCGGATTAAGGGAATTTTCGACCAGTGGAGGTGATAAAAGTAATTGGGTGTTGATATGTGCGGACTGGCTGTGAAGTGATAGTATTAAAGGAGGGGGTATTGCGATGATCAGGGATACTTGTCGCCGGCCTCTATGCTGTGCAAGTCGACCGCCTCTGGGTCCCTCCTTCTCGTCCAGGGCGGATTCATGCTTTGATTTACAATCTCTTGCCTGTAATTTGCTGAGTCCGCTGTCCCGAAGATATTGGGACACAAGCGAACCAAGATCAAGCGAAGGGTAGGGAGGCAAGTGCATATCATGCCGACGTTAACTTCGATTATAGACCAAAATGCAACAAACCATTGGTCCCAGGTCGGATTATCAGAGTTGGCAAAGTGAAGCAACGATTGAAGGCGAAGGATGGAAACCACCGTGACACTGTAACCCTTGGTGAGCAACGTCACGAGCCTCAAAAGATGGGATGGTATACGCACAATGTCCCAAGTAAAAACATGATTACCACGCCAACCTTCTTCTTCCAATGTAGTCTCAGATGAATGACTTGGCTCAGGGGTATGGCGATCATCCAGATGTCGACTGCGACACCGGTTGCGGCGTTGACCCATCCCAGGGCATTTATGTCGACACACGTGCCACTGTATCCCCCGAGGTATTGTGTCCAGTAGTAGTCCACCGGCGCGCACTGGAATATCGCTGCAAACAAGAATGCAATACCGTATAGTGCGTTGAACGCGACCGTCCCCCAGAGGATGTACGGACTGATGTTGTCGAAAAAGATGTTGAGGTAGAAGAGCGACAGGCTGAGCTTGATAAAAGACATGGCCATGAAGTATAGAATGGTCATTACATAGAAGTACAGAGCGAATTTAGATATTTCGTGAGTCGTCAGTGTCCAGATATCTCTGCCCAGTCCATGGACTGTTAGACACTCGGTGCCTATCACCAGACCTGACACTGAGATGGCCAATGTCGCCGCGATTGCCCAATCATCAGGGCTGAGGGCTTGCGTTCGGCTGAAAAAGAGCTTGAAAACCAGTCGTGACATGGTGACGAAGATTGCGATGGCGCCTAGAGGAATAATGGTGGCATTGAATCGGTTCGATTTGTCTCGGACGGGGGCTCCGCAGGCTGTCTCGGTTACGTTCTTGACGACTGCAGTATGAAATCATTAGTTCGGTTCCCAACGTGGAGAGAGGGAGTGGTAGATTGAGGGAGTGCGCACAGAGTGCATCTGAGAAAGAACATGCACTCTCGATGCAGATTTTGGCATCATCTTGGAACGGTTGGTTGGTGCACATGCACGACAGATCGGTGATATCGCATGTCGAGTTCGCAAGGGCTCCATAGAGGCAAGGGGGCTTTAAACAGAGTATCCATCGTTAGATGACAGGACGAGAGAACAAGTGTGGAGCTGAAAAAGCAGAGGGGACTCACCGCACAAGACGGAAGCCTTGCGACAATTTCTGATGGGGACTCTTCACCGAGGCATGGTCCCAGGAAGACGGCGACGAGGAAGAGGATATAACGACGCATATTTACCCCATCTTTGGTGTTCAAAAACAGCAGTTGATGCAGTTTCACGTCGCCTTGGTATGAGTGATTATCGGGCGAGTTTGAGGGATTGCAGGGCAAAATCACATGGTTATGATGTGGCGGCGGTGATGGTTTTAATGAAGAGTACCGACCAGCCGTTAAACGTCCCTCATCTTGACGTCGATCAGGCCTGTAATTGGCGGCTGAGCCTTGTCCGAAGGGGCGTAGCCAGGCCCTCTGGCCAGTAAGGGGATGGCGTCTCTGCACCCCAGACGAGTTGTTTGATTGCCGTGGAGTAGCCTGGACTTGCCACTCTGTGTGCCGTTACATCTGGACCGAGGTGGTTTGAGTCAGCGCGGCCGGTGAGTTTGCGGGGTGGCTACACCCAACTAGGTAGGTCGTTGCATGTGGCTGCCGAGCTTCAAAGTCAAATCGACAACGTGAGGCGAACATTGACGCATCTGGACGATCTAACGAGTCTGTATTCACGGTCCGTGATTCATGAGTGTTTGAAGTGCCGGTGTAACAAGTTGGCGGTCAGAGTTGAAGGCTCTGGAAGGTTGGTGAGCGTTGACAGAGAAACATGACAGCGCTTTGATCGCCTTCAGGGTTAAAATGCTCCGCCTGAACTATTGGCGTCGATCCCGGATCTTTCAGCCCGTACCCCACAAAGACATGGATCTTGCGTGGGAATATGGATACCGATTGTCATAGGTTTCATGTCAAAATAGGGGCCATCTATCTCGAGTTCATGGTATGGAGCGAGCAATATGCCGCAGGCCAACTTTCTGGGCCAAAAAGTTGTCGTTTCGGCATCGTTTGAGCTAGCCCTGCGCCCAGCGGGGTTGGATGAGACCCTCCAGGAACAGACGCCAAGTCTGACCTAGCTTCAAACGTTGCAAGACGGATTTCCTTTCTGAGGTTACCTCCTGGAATCACCTAGCTTGCGAGGTTACGTACCTGCACTGTAGTAAATGTTCGAGAACCCAGCCACTTTAGAGACAAGCAGCTGCGGACTAATTAAGGTGAGACAGCTGAACGTTGCTTGATGGAAAGTGTGACAAATGAGTGTATAACATGCTATTGACTACACATAGGAGCTTCCCGCCTGGCATCTTTAGATCAAGGTACTCAAGAATTGCTAACTGAAACTCTCTTCCATCCCCGCCTGGGTATGATCACATGGGAAGATATTCCTCTAGGAGCGGTCCTGCATGGGTAGCCCCGGCCAATCTGATAAGAGGAGAGGAGCATAAATGGCCACGCGATCAATTTCCAAACAAGGATTCAAAAAGTCAAGTTAAGGTACAGTGATAATTTTCCAAGGGAAAAAAAAAAAGAAGGACGAAAGGAGGTAATCGGAAGAAGGGAACAAAAGGCAGCCTACCCTCGCTTTAGGGAGACAGCGCAGGCATGATGCCTGCGTTCTTTTTAATCTCTAATGAGATATGGGAATAACTAGTAGGCTTGGGGCAATGAACAGTATACTGAGTGGAACAATGATGGCTGTTCAATTAGTGTCTGCAGTAAAACCACAGAGGGGAGTGACCTCAAGGCTTCCTACACGGACGGCGTCGGCTCGGCACCTTCTCCACTTGTCTCCCTAGAGGCACAGATTCATATCCCCCTGTTGGCTTTATCAAGTCAGTGTAATATGCGCTGTGACCAGATGCCTATCTCTTATGATGTAATGGTGCGTAAACTTGCTACTCGCTTGAAATTTTGAATAGGCATCGGGGTATAGAAGAGCTGTGGGATTCTTTTCTTCTGTCTATCCTCAGGATGGAAGATCAAAACTCATGAGCAGAAGGATACATTGCTATCCACAAATACACATCTCAAACTGGCCCGATATCCTATACCCCAGCGTCTACTTTTACTATTTTATCAACTTCTCTGGCCTAGGAAGAGGTAGAAAGGTCAGTCACAATGTGTACCAAAGAACTTGGTTTTCTGTTTTCTGGGATACATTTGAGCATCTCTCAATAAAGCCAATGACATACAGCAGGTTTTTCAACTATAGCTGCATCTATCGGTCCTACTTTCTAGCTTCGTAGGAGGCTTTAACGTTGATAAAAAAAACTCACTTCTATTCACTTTCATAATATATTGACCCTATGCTAGCACAGTTACCTAATGTCCATCTTTCTTCCTACGTGCAGGAAAAGACTAGGCCAAGATGCATCATTAGAGGCACAGCAATCTATCAGCAGCTATGCAAGACTGCTTGTTCTACCAACCAAGGAGCTGGTCAACTATAATAGTAACAGAAACCTTACCTATAGAGAGATTAGTTACTCTGTTTCCAGGAAAGTAAAGAGGACTTTTCACTAGCTTCTTTATCTATTCCTCTTGAGATAATTGCTACTAATCTCAACTTCTTCATCTACGTTCTGTCTAATCCGTGCCCAATCCAAAATGGCTGCCACCACAAATGACTCAAGATTCATGTACCACGGTAAGCTTCATCATTGCCCGGGACAACATGGAGAACATCAAATCCCTCTGGCATGAGCTCCTAAGCCCACATTTCAGCACATTCCTGAAATTTTTGCAGGGACAACTATTACAATCTCGTCCGCTTGGATAACTTCCTGACGAGAGAAGATTACATGGGCGACATCTCCTGCATTGGTGATCTCGGATTTCCACCACCTGGCGCAGATACATCGGCAAAGGTCTACGCGCCGGGCGAAATTCCCAAGCACGGGACCGAAACGACAATCTCAAACCTTTACGGTAAGATCACAAGTCCGCCCAGCGGCGAGACATTCTCATGGACTTTTGGGGCGATAGAATACACTGTCATGATGGTTAGTGTCGACGCGAAGCCAACAGGAAGCGCTGGTGGTGAAAAGGCGGATAATGAGAATGATGATGAAGATGTCGCTTCTCTTCCATCTCTACAGCTGTGGCTCATTGCTTTGATTTGCCGAATTCTTGTTCAAGTTACGTCGAGATTTAGGTTGGCGAGGCCATTAGAAGTGTACAGTTACGGGTGTTTGTCTCTTGCGTACGATAGCGGAGTTTTGACTGTTTCACTAGGCTCTAAGACTTGCTGCTACTCGACATCAATCAAAACTGTGCTTCTTGTCAATCTATCTGACAGGTATAAAATGACGTATGGAGTTCGGATCATGAGACAGACTGCACAAAAGGACGTTGCATTGGCTTGCTTGTTGCTGCGAATCGAGTAACCTCCGAGCTGTGCCATGTGGTAAAATGCGTTGGTCGGCGATGCCGCGAGTATCGCCGAGAATTTCAGCCTTGAAACGTCATGATCAGCATCAGCTAGCCCAAGATGTGGACTGGGGCCAATCCTACGACGACAATCCCTACCGTCTCTATTACCTCCTCGACGTCACAGCGGTCAGCGAATCCGTCCCCATGCAAGGCCACCCTGTCAAGCAGCCAACTAAACATCTGATTGGACTTTATGGGTTGCTCTTCGGAGGATTGATAACCTAAAAAGGGAGTCGATTGTCGGAGGATTCAGTGCTGCCTTGCTCTTGGACTTAGTCGATGGCTGTGCCAATCCGCCTTGACTGAACGGCATCCAATGTTGCATATAAACGAAGACCAAGCCCATAAAAAAAAAAGGGAAAGAATGCTATAGCTAGTTTAAGCTTACTTCCCACTAGTACATCTACTATCCACCAGACATCCAACATGAAGACAGCTTTAGCGCTCACAATTTGGGTGCTTGCCCTTCTGCCCCCAACCACCGCCTATGATGGCGATGTTGGTATAGCCGGGCCCCCAAATGATATGAGTTTGGAGGAGTGGGAGTCGTACTTCAAAAAGCCCAATGCTACCGGCACCTACACTTTTGACGCCTATAATGTCTCGGCGCCCTTCCCGCCCAAGGAGACGGTGAGTGGCTGGAAAGCAACTATTGCAGTGGCCGCCAACGTCACCGGAGACGAAGACGACAACTACCCAGTAACTAGCATCAGTATCACGGCACCTGAAGATATGAAACTGCCTGCGATAAACGATAGCCGCCGTTCTAACGAATCCGACTGGCATGTGTGCGTCGCCTTCTGGACACCCAAGGCGCTGGATGACGACGCTATCGATGACGGCCAGGATGACGACGGCTCTTGCAGTTCATTTCTCTCCGACGATTGCATCGAAGCTCTAAACGGAGAGGGGAATGGCTATTTTTGGAATAGTACGAACGATAATGGGTGTGGGCTTTTGCCCGATATTCCTGAACAATGTGAGGACTACTTTAGTGACGACGCCAGCACGTACGGCTTTTCATGTGAGTTTCCAAGCCTTGGTCAATTTCACAGAGACTGACCCATAGCAATAGTGGGCGCAAACCTCAGTTTGCTTGATGGCAAGCCACTGATAGCCGTACGCCCCGGCCCTAAAGGCCTGGGAGTAGATGAGGATGAGGCTTACGATAATGCGGTGCGTGGTATCTGGACTGTTATAGTCAACTGGGGTCGCCGCGATCCCACCGAGTGGAGAACTCCGGACGAGATGCCGGTTGCTTCTTTGTTATGTTTGCGGGCTAGTAATGTCACCGAGGGAAGTGTGAATCCCAATGCTGCTGAGAGACTAGGACTTGACGGTACCTTTGCTTTGTTTATTGCACTAGTCGCCTCGAGTTTCTTATTGTATTAAGCCTAAAGGGAAGAATAGTTGAGAAGTAGTACCTGTTGGTATGTACGGTGTTAGTATGGTAATGGAAGACATCTGCCCTTGATGACGTGGGCTATCGGCCTGAGTGCTATAGCCGAGCCTGGTCACTGTTAAACTCCCTCCTATAATGCCCCCAAGGCTCTCCCGCCCAAGACCTCACCGGCGCGGACCGAAAGTGGGGCCGCTCCCGAGGAGGCCGGTTAAATCAACCAGCAGTTCCAGTGAATAAACAGTTATTCTCGCCGGGGAGAAAATGAAGTAAAAATATCTGCGTAGATTAAACGATTGGTATGATATATTTATGCTAACATTCATATCAACTGGATTATGCGCTGGTTTATTTGTATGGGCATGCTTAGATCAGCTGGTAGAGCTAGGTAGTCTGGTATAGGCCCCGTAACTCGGTCCGCATGCTAAGGCCGGCGAAGAACTAAGTATCATGAGAGAGGTAGACTGAGGCAGATAGAATAACTTTTATATTATCTTATGTTTATAGAAAGCGCTTTCGCAATTGCAGCTATCTGAAGTAGTAACTTTGCGTAGTATACCTTGGGCTGCCAAATCTCCATCACCTCTTGGGTTAGCTATCGGAGCCACGGACTGTCTCGCAGTCAGCTATCGGCATTCTCTTATGGTTGCACTTCTGAAATTTTATTCCAGAAAGCATAAAACATCGATAATGGACAAACATAGTCGGAAAAGTGGGCAGAGAAGTGCGCTTCATTGGTCGATTACCCCTCATCAGCCTGCGCGTTTCAGCTCTCTCTACACGAACCATCTGACGCGGCATCTTACGACCGTCACACCTCGACGCCCTCTGGTAAATAGCCCTTCATGTCGTGCAAGAGATGCGACCAGCTTCGACTGGACAACCTCGAAAGGACCCATGCGTTGTGCTCATCCGAGGATGGCAAGAAAGTTGTGGATTATCGCGCAGTTCAGGACTTTGCCTATTCCTTTGTGGATAGGGCTCCTGATTTTCCATCCCTTGCGGCATCTGAGAAAGCAGGATGTGAGCTCTGTGCCCTGTTAAGGTCGGAGCTTGCGACATGTCGTCTGAGAGACTACGACGGCCAGGTCAACGTCCGTTACAGATATCTGCTGCAGAATGCCTATATCCAGGGACCAAAGTACCCTGGGGCGCTGGTAGTTAATGCCGAACCGGATGACCCGTCTCAACAGGAACTTGGAAACGTATACGTGTTTTCAATTCATAGTGACCGAGGTTGGTATCTTTTTCCAAATAAATGACATCTGGGTCGCAAACACTACTTGAAACGTTGGCTGATTGTTGTTGGTGTAGAATGCGTTCAAGAATGGCTTCAAACCGTTCCATGGCCCGAACGGGACGCGTTATCTGAAAAGTCCCTCGAGTTCATCAATGAATGCTTAGAGGCTCCACTTCGCTCTGAGCCTGACATCGACAAGGACTTTAACCCTACGCGCCTTCTCGACCTTGGAGAAGGAGAGAATCCAACTATCCGTCTCATCATCACCAAGGATATTAAGACGCAGCTGAAGTATGCGGCTTTGAGTTATTGTTGGGGCCCTCCCGAGATCGCAAAACATCAGTCCATCACAACAGCTGAGTCTCTGGATGACAGGCTAAAGCACATCGCACTAGAAGAGCTTTCGCCGGTGATTCAGGATACTATCAGGTTCTGCAGAGGGATTCGAGATCCCATACGTTACCTCTGGGTTGACGCACTCTGCATCATTCAGCGTGACGGCCAAGATTGGCAGACTGAGAGTGGACTCATGAGTCTCATCTACAAGAACGCTTTCGTTACGCTCTGTTCTCTCGGATCATCTTCATGCAAGCAGAGCTTCCTATCAAGGCGACTGCCCACCATAGCTGTCGACTATCAATCTCCGTCCGAGCCTAATATCAAAGGCTCTTACAGTTTGGTCCTGAGGGGAGAGGTCAAACTCCCAATGGCCGTTGAGATGATTGATGACGGGATCCGATGCGCCAATCTTTTCCAGGATCTTGACATTTTCACCGCCTCGTGGCTGACAAGAGGCTGGACATTTCAAGAATTTCACTTGTCCAAAAGAAGACTGTTTATCGGTCGAGCCGGCACGCATTTTTCCTGGAATGGCGATAGCAATACTTCGACGCAGAGCGAAGACGGCATCTCTACCATTGGTCCGGGTCTTGTCTCGTTTGTTATAGACAAGGACGAGTGGAAAGCCACCCTGGAAAAACTTGGAGAATTCTGGCACAAAGTCCTTTATGAGTATCGTCAACGCCAGTTGACCAACGAATCCGATCATCTCCCCGCACTCGCAGGTCTTGCGAGATGGGTAGCAGATTCGAGCGGTGCACGCTATCTTGCTGGTCTCTGGGATACTCACTTGAGAACTGGTCTCATGTGGAGTTGCACATTGGACAGCTCGGAAACAGATGTCGACGAAGAACGACCGAGCCTATCCAATCTCCTCCATGATCTACGGACAAAGTCTTTGGCGCCATCTTGGAGTCCCCTTTCCCTAAGAGATGGCAGAAACGATTTCTTACCTTGGTCTGTGGCCATACCGATGGATGATGGGGATGCAAAATTCGAGCTACTTGACGTTGGTATAGATGTCGTTGATAAAGTCCGAAACCCATTCGGCGCAGTACGCTCTGGGTTTCTTAGACTCGAGGGATTCTTCATGTCTCTGGATGGCACTGTCTTTTCACGTGGAGGTTCTAACAATGACAATACTCGGAGATGGAACATCCGCACCGAACCAGATGGTGATTATGTGGCGCACGCTCTGCTGGACTTTACGCCAGCCAAGGAGAAGGGTATGCAACGCAGCTCTTGGATGTTTGGTCGTTACTATGCTAACGTTGGTGAACAGTTGAGATGGAGAAACTCGGCTTGCTGCTAACCTCAAGTACCCGGCCTGAAACTGCATGGGTACAGAAAGAGGGCCTGATCATATATTCTGTGGAAGGCACGGGAGACAGCGTGCACAGACGAGTGGGTGTGTTCGTTATTGCCGGCTCGGATATGAAGGCGGAGAAGAAATGCGTTGATATTGTCGAACGATCTGAGAGGAGGACTTTGACCCTTATTTGAGTTGATCAAGTGAAAGGTATACCATCTTCTCTTGACCCTAGCCAAGAAATAGCACTGTCCTCGACTATGTCAAGGATACAAACGTTCTTTTCACATGTCTTGTTTGAATGATGGCTGATTAGACACTGATCTCTCCATTTTATGAACCCTGCTCTCAGTCGAACCACTTGTTGGTCCCCCTTTCCAGTGTTTACACCACCTCGGGCCGTCCCGAAACAATGAGTTTCACACCCTTGACGTTTTGGATATTCCCTTCGACAGTGACGCGTCCATTTTTGTCGTTTTAAGTCGAGGTTAAGCATAGCTTACGCAAAAGCTACTGATTCGTCGGGATGTGGGTTGACTCTCGACATAAGCCTAGTGGCACGATGCGGGTGGGGATATCGTCACTATATTCGAACCTACTATGGAAGAAACATGCTTAGACATAGCAACGAACGCGCGTGCCAATATCATGGTGAATTCCTATAAAGAAGAAGTTGCTCGAGCTATCTTGGGTATCCATCTCAAGCTCAGTTTACGCACCAATTCTTACAACTCTTCATACCTACCTATCTCACATATATCTTCTCTCAACCTAAAAAGCAACATGCGCGCCCTCGTCAAAGCAGGTCTTGGACTGATGGTCGGCGCTGCCACCGCCCAAACCTCCGCACCCTCAGCACCTCCTGGCGGCAGCCCCCCTGGAGGCAATGGTGGATCCTCCACCATCAACAGCGGCAAAGGCTTATACGACTTGACTGATGGCCAGGTCGTTGAAGGAGGCACTTACTCCTGCAGCGATAACGACACCAGCGTCTTTGTCGCCAACAACACCGTCAGCGCCTCCCTGGTTGATGTTACAGTCATCAAGTCGGGCAACACCTCCAGTGATGATGCCAGTAGCTTTTACGGTCTCAACGCCGCTGTTCTCGCTGTTGGGAACTCGGTTCTCAACATTACTGGTGGATCTGTCGACGACGTTGGCCAGGGCTCTGACGGCGTCTTTGCCTATGGCAACGCCACCATCTACATCAGCGGCACCAAGATCAATGTTGAGGGTGGTAACTCCGGTGGTATTGAAGTTGCTGACGGTGGTACCATGTATGCCTCGGGTTTGACCATCGACTCTAACAACAAGGCTGCTATCCGCAGTGACCGTGGTGGCGGCAAGCTGGTTGTTGATGGAGGTGTTTACCGCACCTCGGGCCCTCAAGGCGCGCCCGCCGTTTACTCGACGGCCAATTTGACCGTCAGCAACGCTATTCTGACGGCCTCCGGATCCGAGGCTCTCGTCATCGAAGGCCTTAACGAGTTAACGATCAATAACTGCACTGTGTCTGGAAACATGGGCGTGTCGGGAACTCAGGAACTGCACAATGTCATGCTATACCAGAGTATGTCGGGCGATGCTGAGGAGGGACTTGCCGAGTTCGTGATGAACGGTGGCTCTATGGAGGGTTTTAGTGGCTGCATGTTCTATGTCACCAACACGGCCGCCTCTGTCACCCTCATTGGTGCTGAGATCACCTTGAGCAGTGACAGCAACTACCTGTTCAACGTTTCTGGCAACGACGCATCCAACGGTTGGGGAAGCGTTGGCTCGAACGGCGGCAACGCCACCTTGAACCTTTCTGAGCAAACCGTCACCGGCGACATCTATGCCGACTCCATTTCCACCCTCGCGATCAACCTGGCCAAGAACTCCCAACTCACTGGCGCTGTCAACCCTGACGGCACGACTGCTGCTGGCCTGGTTGTTGCTGTTGACTCTTCCAGCACCTGGATCCTGAGCGGCGACAGCTATATCACTTCCTTTAGCGGCAGCTTGTCCAACGTCGAGCAGGGATCGTACACGCTCTATGTCAACGGAACTGCAGCTTCTGCTTAATCACCACCTGTTGTATCATAACTGTTTGCGTTTTGGAAAGGAACATGGCTTCACGGGACACACTGGTTCTTAGCTAAGACTGCAAAGCTTGGTACGCCGTGTTATAGAGTCAAGCCACTCTCATAGTATTAAATCATAGAGTTATTCCTACAGTCTATTACATCTCGTAATCAACCTAGCCTCTCTAAAATATGCGGACAATTTGTTTATCCTTCTCAAGTATACCAAAGTCAGAAATTGCAGTTCTGACATCGACGGTAGCATTACCCAATCTTTCATACCCCTCGTTGTCCGACACAGAACCCAATAAGAGACACCAAATGGTATTTTTATCAGAGCCGAAGCCTTCAGCACACAGTGGCATGAAATGAATAGGAGTGTCGATCAAGGCATTCTCTCCTGGCTGATATCCACCCGGTGGGGTGCGAGACCGCCGAACAGTATAGCTCAAGCCGTCCTTTTGGGGGATGCGCTTGATAGGGCCGTCTACCTCTGCCCTAAGATAGCGAATGTTTGGGATGCAGTCAATATGCAGCTCGACGCGTTGAGCGCCCTTCGCGTTAGAAAGGCGAGCTGGAAGCAGAAGAGCTTCTAAATCAACATAGGCCTCAGAGACGCCACCGAAAGTGTCATCGGTTCGATGAACGATGTGCTGCGATACTGGACAGGCAAGCCAGCGCGTCTTCTTTCCGTCGCTGTATGTCTTGTATCTTACTGGGCCGACAACTGATGCCCATGAGAAACTGGGTGCGATATAAGTTGTTGGAAAATACGAGTCTGTGCCAAACACAGCCCAGCACATCCCCTTGACCAATGAATTACTCCAGAGGCCCGCAAAATATTCCGAATTAATTGAAGTCGACAATAGCCTTGCGATCGCTGACAGAGCGGGAAGCTTGTCTTTCTCCATCGTAAGGTTACGCTTCGTGTACTCGACCAAGAAGGACTCCCACGCTCTCGTGGTGTGCCAATGTGGGTTCTCCCCAGCGAGTTGCTCTCTGATGGGCTCGGAAATGGTCTCATCTGAGCCAAGGCCGCATTCGCATGTCTTGCAAGTTCGGCACTGCCACTGTACTTCGGCCCCGGTGAAGACGACGGCCCGGGTGGAAAGGACGCGCTCTTGCAACGTCCATGCGCGACCGTCGATAGGATCAAACTCTTCGCCATAGGCCTCGCTAAACCGAACATGGTGGCCTCGCGCTACTGATTGGCGCGCTTTGATGCAAGCATTTTCAGGGCCACTCCTTGCCAGAGCAACAGAGTCTTGTCGTATGTTGTTCAAGAAACCTTCATGGCAGGAATGCGTTGATGCTGAAACGATGGTGAAAAAAGCATTCTGATATACGTCCCCCATTTTGCTAGATTCTTTGTCCCAGTCGTTCGCATCATCTTGTATAATGCAAAGGGAATCAATCCATAGCATGTCTATTCCAAGGCGTGAGCAGACAATAGAAGCATCCCTCAGAGTTGATGGCAACTGCGAGATGTCGATTCCTCTCCGCATCTGGTCGATGCTCTTGCTCGTAGTCGTCAACGGCGGGCGGGTTGGAGTATAGCCCCAGGAATAGCTAAGCGCTGCGTATTTCACAGTTGTTGAGGAATTCAGATCGACGAGGCGGATTGTTGTAGCTTTTCCGTTCGATGCTAATTGGAGAACCCTAGAGGGTAATACGATCGTGGGATCAGAAGGCTTCCGGTTGCATTCAGGGTGATTTGAAACACAATCCGCTATACAGCGGGATGTAAAACCCCAGGTTTCTGGGCACTCGGCCATTTGCGGTACTTCTGGGAGAGTCTCGAGACCTCGAGGGAAGCTGTATATTTGCGACAAAGATGCCAAGGAGCTCTGAGCCGAGCTATTTTGGTTATCTAGCTCCTTGTCAGACAATTCCTGCAAGCGGGGAGGACATGAAACGAACTGTTTTGCAAATAAAAGATCAGGCCGTGATGTGGAAGACTCTCGAAACTGTATAGAGTAACGTGATGTCGCTGGTTTTCTTCGGAGGGCAGCAGATGATAGCGTTCCGAGTCTAGTCCGATCTTGTCTTGAATTTGACGTTGTATGGATTCAAGCAAAATTCCACAAAAGCCGCACCCTTTCGCATGGGATTGTTTGAGCTCTGAGATGCTGAAACCGAAAGGATCTGGTCTTCTTTGCGCCTGCGGTGGATCGGGCACAGGACTGTGACATATTGGGCAATCTGGAGAGGTCTGGTAATTCATGTTGGAGCTTCGTCCACATTGAATCGGAAATCTATTGTGTTGCCAAATTCTGGTAATATTACCGCATCGATGCCCGACATCAAACTTCAGGCTGATTGGAAGATACTCGTCACGTGGAGCACATACATACGACCTGCAGGAGATACATCTAAGCACAAGAAAGTAGCACAGCAGTTCGAGCTTTGCCTATTCACATTTGGTAGAGGCGCACAGTTAGTTTTTACGACAGCCCACCTTTTAGAACCTGGTGTTTTACTTCCAGAAGGAATTTGATTCATCAATGGTCTGGAGCTGTTTTGCGTGTCTACGAGGCTGGTGATTTCTCGTGTTTGTCAATGGTTCTCCGGGAGAGCCCACTGAATGAAGCACGAAAAAAAAGAAATAGAGACCTCTCTGAACCTGTGATAAATGTTACGGTCCTACCCTTCACCTACTTTTAGGTGGTGAACCTTACCTCAACCAGCCAATCAGCGCCCTCTATGGGTTTCGGCATTTGAATAGCCGGACTCGGTCCGAGTCAAGCCCGTTCGGTACCGAGTAACCGGCCCCACACCCACCGGGAGCCGGTCCGCATTTAGCATCGGAGCCTTAAGAGTAGAGAGGAGAAGATGATCTTATCGGCCGGATAACCCCAGATTTTTGGGCGCACTGGTATTCATTACCCACAGTTCTACATCTTGTTCCATCAACTGACGCAATGGACGCTGCCAATCCAGAATCGAATCCCGAGTCTCCATCATGGCAGACAGAACCACGACAGAGAAACAACAGACGGCGAGCTCGTCGCGCTTGCCTTTCCTGCCGATCGCGCAAGGTTAGGTGTGATGTTGTTGAACGGTTTCCATGTGGAAATTGCAGATGGGATAACAATGAATGCGTCGTGGTGAGCCGACGTGGCGGAAGGTAGATTAACAGAAGCTCTTCCAAGCACAACTGTCTAACCGTGTCTTGGCAGATGCATCAGAGTTCACCCTCCGGCGAGCGCGACTGAAGATTCTAGCGAACGAAGAAATACCATCCAGCAGGCCGACACAGATCCATCAACCAATGATTCGAGACCGACCAACCCTGCGGTCCCATGTTCAACTCCAACAGACCACTACGGCGTCGGCGAAGACATCGAATACACAAGTAAGATTTCATACTGCTTGTTCATACAGTCTGCTGACTGGCAGAGTAGCTCAGATGCTGCGTCTTGTGTCTGGCTACACTGGTGAGGCTGGCATGAACCTCGGATCTACCTGGCCAGACCCCGACAAACTCGTACGAACCGCCAATTCTTACGCCTCGAGTAATGGCACCACCGACTCCGAACAATGCAATAAATTGCCTGGCTTTATTAAACCACTGTCATCAAGCATCGACAAAGACGACATCGCCTACCTACGGTCTAAAGGCGCTCTATCGGCGCCAAACGTGCAGCTACAAAACGCCCTTCTCTGGTCCTTCTTTGAATACGTATATCCTTTCATCCCCGTGGTAGATGTTGAAGAGTTTCTCGGATCGGTTCATGACCGAGACGGTAATTCTGGCCAAGTCAGCCTCTTACTGTACCAGGCCGTCTTGTTTGCAGGGACAGCACACGTCAGCATGGATCTTCTCAAAAAGTCTGGCTTCAAGACCCGCAGAGAAGCGCGCAAGGCCTTCTTCCATAGAGTCAGAGTAAGCAACACCCTCTTACTCCTTGGTGAAGCCAATGCTGACCTTTGACAGCTCCTCTACGACTTCAACGCCGAAGCTGACCGAGTCGTCATCATCCAAGCCATTCTGCTCATGACACTCTGGTACGAGACTCCGAACGAACACCGAAACACGTGGCATTGGATCGACGTCGCAATATCGCAGGCATTTGCTGCTGGCCTGCATCGAGACCCACCGTTCCTCAGCTCTCCACCGTTGATCCGCATCCAAAGACTCCGTCGACGGATATGGTGGACCTGTCTAATGCGTGATCGTCTTGTTTCTTTGGGAATGAAACGACCTCCGCGGATCAATGATGAAGATTATTGCGTCACAATGCTTGAGGAGGCTGATTTTGGACCTGCCGACTTGCCAGAAACAGAACGCGGCCAACTACGAGATATGTGCTCTTACATCCAAGACAACCACAAAAGAAGGACCCTGGCTCGACTGTGTATCGCCAAGGCAAATCTCTGTCGTCGCCTGAGATATTATCTCAGGTCGCGATATTCTGTCTTCGCCGAAAACGCCGGCGATGAAGCCGCTGAGGCTTTCACCATTTCAAGGCCCGATGATAAAGCTGCATATGTCTCGTGCAGTGAAGACCTAGTTGCCTGGCAAAAGGCCTTATCGACTGACTGCAAGTATCGGACTCTTTCGAGTGATCTCGTGGCGCACGAGGATAAGTCTGTTGCCCTTCATCGCACAATCCTCCACATGATCTACTACGCCTCAATATCTGGGATCCACCGGTCCAGGTTTACTCTGCTCTTACACGACAAAGAGTCTTCGTTGTTCGACCAGGAGGTTTCAAAGATTTGGATGCAGCACGCAGCCATACGTGTTTCGGACATGGCTGGAGAAATTCATCAGCATGGTCTTGATGGATTTTTGCCGACTCTAGGCTTGAGTGTTATTGTTTCGGCTGCTTCAGTTCATCTACTCGAGATAAGAGGGGTCATTGATGCCGAGAGAAAGAGGGCACACGAGGGATACCGAAGATGTATGGTGGTGCTTGACTCACTAGCCGACATGTATGTGGCTGCAGACCTGGCAAAGGATGCCATGGAATGGGCCTTTGTCCAACCGTCTGCCAGAGCATCCGAGCCAAGTGAAGAAGTCGAATCTATGGTTCAGTCCTCTCAAAGCCCCATGGCTGGAGATGCTCCCATTGATATCGACAGCCTGATAAACGGCAATCGTCAGGGGTTCTCAGCACCGACGGAGAGTGTTGAGCTGGACCATGATGATATGGGCTTGGGTGCCCCGGGAGCTGATTTCGAAGATGTCTGGATGGAATACCCAATGGCGGAGATGGATAGATTTGAGAATACTGTCATGTTTAGCGAAATTGACTTGTAAGGGACCTGGTGAGTGAAAGAGAGGGGTGAGCGGGTGTATGGAAACATACTTCATCGGTTATGGAGATATCATGTAGTGAAGATAAGGGATGAGCTATAATACAGTAATCTTTTTAATCAACCCCGTATTGAATATCTTTGGCCCCAAAGATGGCCGTTGTACGATAGCCACTACACGACAGCCACTGTACGGAGTCAATCAATCAATCCAGACAGCCAGCACAGACCTGTCACCGTGTTTACTTACGGCGGAGTTGGGTAGGATGGATGCCTGTTCTCCACTCGGGCAGTAGGATCAGGTTATGTGAAGGATTACCTCACGTGACAGCTGTATATATCAAACACCTGTTGGTTGACGCTTCCAGCAATCTTCTTTTCCCTCAGCCGATTCGAACCTCTTTCTGATTTATGTGGCATGAGCCAGGTAACGACAATGGATAACCTTCCTCCTGAGCTACTGCGCAGGATTCTTTTACATCTAATCACGGAAAGGACTTGGATCTTTGAGATCCATGAGCGGGTTCCCAAGACTTCGCTAGCTGTATACGCAGCCATCTCTCGCAAATGGCAGAGTGTCGTGGAGCATTTCACGTTTCGATACTTGTATCTGAGCCCTACGAGACTTGATATAGCTGAAGCGTACAATTATTTCACGCCACCTCGCCTCGCTCATCTCCGCTACGTTCACTTCGATATCGAGTTCCCCGCTCACGACCTTCATGTATCAACCAATCCCGAAGATTATGACGACCAAAAAGTGTTCAAAAAGGCTATAAGGCAGCTTTTGGGCTTTCTTTCGCGGGTTCCACGCCGCGACATACCCCTCATCAGTCTGACACTCTTGACATCACCCTCACGGGAGCACTGTATTCCTTGGGTTGGCTATAGTGAAAGAGAAGAAGATAAAGTTTTTTCAGGAGAGCTTCGGAAAAAATACCTTGAGCTTCCTGCAGATTGGGATAGAAATATCCAAGACATATCTGAGGTATCCTTTTTCCGGGTAGATTTGGAATCGCACGCCCTGGTTTTCGCTCCATCCTCGATCAACATGATAACCAGTAAGATGACGCGCTTGAAAAAGGTTGAGTGGTGGTTATGTGATGGGGAGAAGATAGATACCGAACTCCGCATCCGTCAGAGAACTGGTAAGTATAGCGAATTTGAGCACACCAGTTGGCTTCCTATTGTTTTTAGATATTGATGATAAGTTGTGGTAGAGTTTGCATACACCTTGAAGCTTCTACCAAAGTCGATAGAGTCTTTCAGACTCGAGTATATCCGGAAGTCTCCCACAGACAAGACATTTCAGCCTCAAAGTATTGTGCCGCCCGATGCGACATGCGACATTCTAAGCCGGGAACTCCGCCGCTTCTCCCAAAGGGATGGCCTAAAAGAATTCTTAGTCGACGCCAGTGTCGACAGTAGTATCCTATGGCCTGTCTTTCAGGATCCCGGGAGCGAATCGTCGACTTGGCCCAACCTGTTGTGGTTTCACGTTGAACTAAACGACGTCCTCCCGTCAGGCGAATGGCTTGATATAAGAGACCCTGAGGATGAAGAAGACGAATTTCATGGCAACTTTGATTGGGACGACGCCCCATACAGTGAAGTTCCCGGCGATGAGTACGAGAAGCGGTTTCGATGTATAAGCAGCCCGATACACTTTGAGCGATTTTCCCTAGCCACCGGACGAGCTGCGAGCAAGATGCCAAAGATAAGGGAGCTATATTTGACCCATCACGGCGATGCTGGAATGGCCGTCGGGTTCGCTACCAGGGGTCTCGAGAAGTCTTGTTGTCTGGAGTTTTCGGGAGAACCGCTCCCCCAGCCCAGCGAAGAGACGATGGATGCTTGGCGTAACGTGGTAAAACTTCATGGCTTGGAATGGAATGTCCATTTTGCATATGGTGCGGATGCATACTATTTCTATACACTCTAGCTATAGGGGCGTAAAGTTGGACAAAACATGTCAAGGGATTGTAGGTTGACCGAAATTGAGGAAACTGTGTGCAATAGGCTTGCCAGATAATATTGACACGCTTCAAGTGACTTGCTTAACTCATGCTATTATATCTTGGAAGCCTCCTTGGTAGCTGTGCTTTTGGGGGTGGTCTTTGGGGCTGAGTAGCACATATGTCTATAGTCTGCTATCATGGGCCCGCAACACAGTACGAAGCATTGACCTGCATCTTTTCACAATCGGAGCCGATGATTGGGCTCTATTCGTAAAGAGCCCATAGCGATATCTTGTTGTCCTGAAGAACCTCCCCGCAGGTCTCACCCTCGCCAACCACGTACCAGTACTCACACACCTTGGTGGCGTTTGCAGTGGTAGCAGTTGATAAAAGCAAACCTCGATGGATCAAATTTTGCAGGGCGATTAATAGATCCCAGTGTGTCCTCAGCGCATGTTCGTATCATAACTTCGCATGATTTTCAGGCCAACCAACAACATTTTCGTAAACCCCTCGCATAGACCGGGTTTCAGAGTCTCATCAACTCCACCGATAAGCCAAATGATCCCTCCAGCCCGGTGGATATCGCGAATTGCCCTTTCAGAAGGTCTTGCGTTTACATCAGGCCATGTTTTATCCCACGGCCCATAATAGCAACGATTTGTGCGGCTGCTGCAACGTTGACGCCAGGCACAAGGATCTCCATTGCCTCACTGAATCTCAAGTGCGGGCCATGGCATGGTGTGCACTGACTGATGCCGGCGCTGCCGCCCTTGTGCGAACAGCCTCCCTGAGTAGATCCCCCGGTCAAATAGGTGAATCGGCTCCGGAGATAAGTGGGGGCCTCTGGCTCGGACCTCTTCGCCGAGGATATCAACGCAAGCGGCTTGTGTGTCGACCACGTGGACGAGATGTCAAGAGTCGTACCCGACAAGCCCCCTTTTCTCAATGAAACGCCGTACACGTGGCTAACCACGAAAAACAAGTCACGGAAAAGCGAGTCCGAGTCGTAAGAAGCTAAACCCCAGTCCCCAGCTTTTCTCCGCACAAGATACCCCTGTCTCGTTGGCAAAAGTGAGATCATCTGCCTTTTGCCCGAAACAAGCGCCCGCTGTGGACACACGTCGTGCCATGAGCAGTCACCGACAGCTGGGGGCATCCTGGGGTTTAACCTTAGAAAACTGGCATGATCGGATGCTGCGGACCGGATCCGTTGCGGGCCGTGACTGGGATTTCTTGAGTGTCTCTCTCTTGTGATCCTTGGCCTGCGTTGGCGATTGTGCAGGTTCCCTGCAGTGTAGCATCTTGCATCCCTCGTCGTAAACACCTGAATCAGTAGTCTTGAATCCTTCGATAATGACTCGAGATGTGCTGATATTTAGAATTTGGAAACGCTGTGGATGTCGTGATACCTTCGTTTATCAATGCCTCTAATCAAGGACCTCCCCGGGAAATTCGGAGGTGCCGCCCCCTCCTTGAGGCTCTGATAGATCACGTTTCCCTTCCCCTTCCCCGCGTTTTGCAGCCGTGCGTTCCTCGGACGTGCATTCCTCGGCCCACTAGTCTTAGAACGTGTAGATCAAGTGGAGGGGTATTTGGCGGCTGCGCCTTCGGTTCAAGCAGGGGGTTGCCAGCTTCTACCAACGATATTCAAGCATCAAGCGAATTGTCGCAAGTTGACCCACTGCGTGCTTCCATCGCTGGTGTTAGCTCGTGGAGGTTCAGGTGGCATGGTTGTGGTGTTCCCTGTTCGCATAGAGATGGCATGCCAAGGAAATCCGCGGTCCGAAGATGAAGCTGAATGTCGGCAGAGTCACCGGTTATGTGGTCTGATTGTAAAATCTGGAATTGGAGGTATAAATCTGGGCTCTTTCCTGACAATGGAGCTTCTGTTTTACTCAAACTGTTCATATCACTTTTATCCACCTTCCTCCTGTTATTCTACACACAATGGCTTCTCTCGAGGTTCCCGCTCAGGCGCGTGCTGCCATCCGACAAGGTGTCGGCCCCGAGTCAACCACCTCCATCAAGACAATTGAAGTCCCCAAGCCTGGCCCCGGCCAGATTTTGGTCAAGGTCAACTGGTCTGGTCTCTGCGGCTCAGACAAGTCTCTCCTACACAATGAGTGGAGTGACTTTGGCCTTAGCATGATGGATGTCACCAAGGGTATTGCCGGCCATGAGGGTGCTGGTCCCGTTGTAGCTGTCGGTGAGGGCATGGAGAAGCGGTGGAAGATTGGTGACCGCGCTGGTGTCAAGTGGATTGCCAGCACCTGCGGCGAGTGCGAGTTCTGCCTCAATGGTGTCGATGAGGTGCACTGCCCCAACCAGACAAACAGCGGTTTCTCTGTGCCTGGAACATTCCAGGAGTACGTCATCGCAGACGGCCGATACACTACCAAGCTCCCTGATGGTGTCCTTGATGAGGAGGCTGGCCCCATCATGTGCGGAGGAGTCACAGCTTACGCCGCTTGCAAGCGGTTAGTACTCATGAATATCAAAGACATCCATGAAATTTACTAACAGGTTTTAGATCAAATGTCAAGCCTGGCCAGTGGATTGTCCTTCCTGGCGCTGGCGGTGGTCTCGGCCACTTTGCCGTCCAATACGCCAAGGCCATGGGCATGCGAGTCATCGCCATCGACGGCGGAGACCACAAGCGCGAGCTGTGCAAGAAGTTGGGTGCCGAGGTCTTCATCGACTTCAAGGAGACCAAGGACATCACGGCCGAGATTATGAAGATTACAAAGTACGGAGCCCACGGTGTCATCGTCACAGCAGCCACTCGGGCAGCCTATGAGTCTGCTCCTGGGTTCCTCCGTCCTAATGGCACTGTCGTCGCTGTCGGCCTTCCTCAAGATCCCACCATCATTGCTGGTTGCACCCCTATGACTATGGCTCTTCGACGGTTGAATGTCGTGGGAAGTGTCGTTGGCAGCCTAAAGGAGGTTGAGGAGGCTCTCGACTTTACTGCCCGGGGCCTCGTCCGCGTAAGTTTAACCCCACATCATCCCAGAATTCCAAGTTCTAACTCAGCAATAGCCTATTCTATCAAAGGGCAAGCTCGAGGACCTCGATGACTGGGTGCACAAGCTGGCGGCTGGTCAAGTTGCCGGACGCTGTGTGCTTGAGGTCACGGCCCAGGCTTAAGAGATGTGTTAAATGTACAAGTAGAAAGTGATTTGACGTAGCGAGTGGAATTAAGAATATGAGAAACGGAGTGGTGTGGTGTACAGAAGCAGCCTTTGGGCTTCGGCATGCTAAAACGAAACATGAGAAAGATATAGTCAAAGGACTAGATGAATAAAGAAACCATCATAACCAAGAACGAATGAAACTTTGAGTTGATTTTATTCGAAATATGGTAACATGAATCTGCATGTTTTGTAAAGTTTGGTGTTTCTCTCGTTATGCTGATGTCATACAACGGTTCACTACAAGGCCTCACAGTTCCCAAAGAGGTCGCCAAAATTGTCTTTGTCTTTGTATAAAAAGCTTTCGAGATACTCGCTAGAATCCTGAAATCATTTTAATGATGTACCCGCCATGGAATAAGGGCCAGAAGAGCAAATCAGGGCTCGTATATAGACTAGAGAATGATCCCCGATTCCCCCCGTGAAGGGATGCCTCACAACCGCCGAGGAGAACCCCATGCAAAAATCATCCTCCCTCCCACCTTGTTTTCAAAAATAAGGAGGAATCATCCTGCCAAGAAGTGACATTAGATTTAGGTTTCGATCGATCGGCCAAGACCTATCTGAGGTACCACCCTTCTGGAACACCTTGATGGTTCCCAACTGCCTGATGCAGATCTGGGTGGCAGCCAACCCCTGGCTAGCCTCCACCAGAAAGGGACCAACAAAGGCAAATAGCCGGATCTATAACCTTCAAGGTTGCATTGTTAGTTAAGTGGTTGCAGCGGATAGTGTGCCACAGTACGCCACCTAGGTCTGTGTTGACGACACCTACCCACGAATAGCCAGGAACCAAGTTGTTGCTCCAGTCCCGCTAACAAAGTGTATTTTCAGGTTTACCACAGTATATTAATATGTTTCATTCAGTCATTCGAATCGCTGTAAATACATGACACAATAGAGTCGCTAATCGAGCCTGCTCCAAACCAGTTTCTCATTTTCCAACGCCTTCACTGTCTAACTCATCTTGGTCGCAGAAAGTTCTATCCAGCTTGCAAACCAAGTAACCGCAGTCCTGTTCGTCTTGGAAAGACTTCTTCAAAGGCAAGAGCCGGTAGCCTTGCTTGAAGTTTCCAAGCTTGGCCATCCCTGAGGCCAGTGTAGACTGACGAGGATAACCCTGGGTGTCTGGAGATAGCTTGACGGACCATTTCAGAAATACGAGGCTTGGATACTGCGTCTTGACATCAAAGTCGAGGCGGGAATCGAGTATCACGTCGCGTCGCTGAAGAGAGATGCTCTTGGTTCGCCTTTTTGTCTGGGATGCATCCTCTTTGTGTGCGTCAGCTACCAGAAGCTTGATCTGGACATATACAGAAGCATTGTTTGAGGCTGTCTCTGGCCAGCAGAGATCTTTTGTCATTAGTACGTCGACGGAGAACCGTAGCTCCTGGACGTTGTCTCGAGTGAGCTCCAGAGGCTGACGCAGTCTCTCGGGCTTCAACACGTAACCAGAATTGTCGGTACCTCCATGAAACATGGCCTGGTTAAGTCCCATGTTAAGGTCGCTTGTTTGGTAATTCAAGGCGGCCATCTGCACGCCATATCTCCAATACTGGAGAGGGCTGAGGTTGGATGAGTCTATCCGGCTCGCGTCGGGGTAGACTCGCACCATGTGTTGGGTGTTGAGGAAACCAAGCGAGTTTTCGCCCTGCTTCTGTTTCAAGTAGGACTTGAAATGGGCCTCCGAGACGGAGTATATAAAATTCCCAGTTGCGTCGACTTTGCTTGGACGGGGTAGTCTTTTGCCCGGTCCGTAGACCGCTAAGTCTTCCAAGGGACCGTTCACGGAAGGTTGTGTTTGAGAGACCTGACTAGAGGCCTCCTGACTGATGGCAGAAGAGCTGATAGTGGATGCCGAGTCAGTGCTTTCTGCCTCTGTTAGGTTGCCATGATCCTGCGATGATCTCGTCGAGTCGGGAATGTCATCTGATACTCGGGCTTCTCGACTAGGCTCGACGCCTTTTGCAACTTTTGCTTTGATCAAGATTCTCCCTCGCAGTTGTGATGGGGATGGAAGTGGTCCTGAGATGTCAGAGAGAGGCTCCGTTACCAGTTTTGATCCGAAGGTGTCCCTCATTATCTGAGCCATGATGCTCTTCTGACGAGGGCTGCAATGCACCTCCAGCGAGATCCAAAGAGGAAAGTCGGAAGCAACAAAGGCATACTGGCTGATGGCATCTATCACGTCCTGAAAACCGATGGATGCTGTCAAGCTGTAGCCGTGCTTGACAATCGGCTGTCCATCTCGTCCGTCCCAGCAGTCAACCTCGATAGATCGACATCCCTGAGAAAGTGCAGATATGTACCCTTGAACCGTTGAACGAGTGAGGACCTGACGTCCCATAAGGTATGTGTTATGCGAGCTGCAGATGAAATATTGGTTGATTGGTTGGTCAAGATTATATCGGGGTGGTGTTTTTCTGGTGGCCAGGTTCTGCTTTGACAAGAGAAGTTCACTGATTTCACTGATGGGTATTTTCGGAGATTTTGGTGAGATTTGAGCTTCCAAGCCGTCCAAGCCGGAGAAAGAATCTGAGCCAAAGGATGACATCAGTGAGTGCTTCTCAGTCCCTGGATCTTCACCCTGAACATTCTTCACAAACTCTAAGAAGTCGGTGGCAGAAACTCCATGGTTGAGGCCGTGGGAAGAAGCCCGCAACTCTCGACTTAGAATTATGTCGGCCAGATACTTGCTATGACTGTGTGTCCCTGCAGTGGAGAACAAAAGACCTGCAGGGCCCTTTGTAGAGCGATCTGATTCAGAGGAAAATGAGACGCGCATGGCCTGATATCGGATAAGCTTAGATCACAACACAGGATGTGACGTATACTTACAGGAGCCGTCTTCTCAGCCTCCGTGGCGCCAGCCTTTGCTATCCAACCCTCAAGGCCTCGGTGCGCAAGGTCCAGAAATATGGGAACGAGAAAAATTCCAACGAGAACAGCCAAGTGCCATGAAAGAACGATGTACCCAAGTGGAATCTTGGAGGGAAGGTCAGTGACTCCTGGGAGAAATGCCGTATGCAGTGAAAAGAGGACCACTCTCGATCCGTATAAAACTCCCGAAAGCGAAAACAAAGAAGTAACTCCACTCCAATACGCTGTGCATATCAAGTGCAGAAGTTCGAGCCCGAGCAGGACGCTAAATTGGGTGCGAGTATGTGCTTGTAGACCCCCGATGATGATGCCACGGAAGAGCATCAAACAAAAGATGTTTAATGCGTGGTTTTTTCGTTCCTGCTCTTTCGACTTTTTACCACGAATACGAGTCTCTCCTGGAATAACGAAGAGTCCAATGTCTGCCGAGGAATTGGCTTGCATCCAGGTCCACCAGAAAGAAGACAGCAGGAGTACAAGGGCGACAATGGCGACAGCCGAGTTCTGCAGGACCATGCGGCGATTGGAGAGTTGATATGTAGCCCAAGCGCTTAGAGGAAGCAGAAAGAGACTAAGAAACAGTCTCGCAACGGCCCAAGATCGTTCTTTAAATCGTGACAAAGGCTCTTGGCTCTTGTTGCTTCTTGAGTTCGGGGAGCTTTGTTCGCGAAGCAGCTCCCGGACATGAATAGCGACAAAGAAAAACAACAGAACAATAAACGCAAAGGCCATAGTGTTGAACCAATTCTTTGACATGCCGGGAGAGCTCGTGATTTGAGATAGAATCACAAAGCCTGGCGCGCCAGTAAGTGTCCCATTGACCTCGTAGATACCATCCCTGACACCGACGTATCGTGATTGATTTGAGACTGGGCCTGCAGGTAACATCAAAGTTGACCAGCTGGTAAGTCCGATGAGAGGTTGAAGAAAGCCGGGATATCGGAGGCTGAGTGCACCAGAGAAGTAGATGAACTGGATGTACGCCAGCATCTCGGCAGCTCTGGTCATGCGGTGCTTGTTCCGATCTTGGGCATCCGGGAAGATGGCGTGGCGTTCAGTTTGCTGCAAAGGCCAAGAGGCAACCAAAGAAGCGACAGAAAAGACGAGAACAGGAAGCCAGAAACTGACGAGTTGTGTCCAGGGTCGAACTTCGGGTGTCAAGTTGGCCTCCACATACAGCAAGGGAGTGCCATCATGCTTCTCTAAATCAATTGTGATCTCGAAGGCGTCGAGGAAAGTAGATCGATTAAAAGTTGAAGTGATCTCGAGTCTCAGCCTGGCCGCCAACGGGCCGTACTTGGCGCAAGACGTGTTGACGATTCGTCCAGGATACTGATGGGCGCCATTGTAGTCGACAACCGTGAATACCGGGACAAGATCCAAAGGAGAAGCCGCATCACACTCTGTACCGTTGGCATAGTTTCCAACCAGATGGAACTTGGTATCGTAGGCATCGCTGGTGGCGTTGACAAAGGCTCGAAGTCCCTCAGGGATTATCCTAAAGTCGGCAGCAGTATCGGTGTAGCAGTCCCGAGACTGAACATATGCGGCATGGCTCGTCGTCGCCAGCAACGCCCAAAGGGCAACGCTTGAAAGCATTGGAATTTAACCAACGCAAGCGCTGGTTGAGCAAAGTCGCCGTGTTACCTCGAATACATGGAAAAGCGGTGATGTATAACAACGAAACCCCTTGAGGAAGAATTTCCCCATGCCGATGGAACCGATTTCATTACTCAGCTGGAATGATGAAACAAACTAGCATCAAGCTGTCCAATAAGAGTAAAATGCCAAGGTTCGTATTCCCAAGTGCTCTCTAGCTTATGCTATAATTGGGTCAGGCTAGACGAGTCATGGGTCCCTGTAGTCCCTGCTTGGACCCGTATCCTCGGTTGCCTCTGTATGGGTCGATCATGATAACATTTACTCATATACTTGCTGTTGAAGAACTATTAGGAGGTTCTCCCACCAATGAATTTCACAAAGCCACATGTCAAGGGCAAAGATGGTGCGTATCGATATGCCCAATCCCGAGCTCAAGCTCTATAGGGTAGGGAGAGGAGGAAATCTTTGAAGTCATGAATACAGGAACGGGAATGAAAGGAGAGAAAAGAGGATGAGAATGTCCTCGCTCAAGCCTGCTAAATGGACTCGGCGATTTAATTTAGTACTTACCGTTAATATCTGGGGAATGTGGAAAGATTAATCTACGCAAAATCGTCAGCGCATTAATCTCATCATGCCAACTAAAACAAGAAACATAATATCGGCATATCATAGCACGTCATCCCGTTGCTAATACAATGGTTGAATCAATATATAAAAAAGTGTAGTATCCTCTCTTTCCGTCCGTGAATCCAAATACGCCTCACCAAGAAAACAACCGATGTCACAAATCATACATGAATCTGCCATTTCCTTCAAGTCAACCCCTGTCCCGTCAAACACTTGATCAACTTCTTCTTCTGCTTATCCCCAACCTCAATAAACTCCTCCACGTACTCACAAGGCGAGTAATGCAGCCCCGTCCTGTCAGTGTACAAATACGTCTTGTCCTTGTCCGCTTCATGGCGAATATCCAACGCGTCGAGCATCGCCTTTGTCACCTCGGGTCCATTCTCCAGCGCAATGTGGAGAACCAGCTTTTCTCTGTACCGCCATGTCTTTCGTGTCTTGGCGATCAAGATCTTCATCGTTTCTCGAAGGCGGAGGTTCCAGTCGGATTCTTCATTGGCGATCTTGCACCAGGGGAATGGCTTCGAGAAACACGCTAGACCCAAAGGTACCATGAAGCCAAAGTTCTCTTCCTCGTAGTTCGCGTCGTGTGTCTCCAAAAGCCAGGTCACAAAATCGGGCAGGGCCAAGAGCGAGGCCAAGTGGAGCGTTCCATCGTCGGGGGTGCCCTCGCCCGCGAGCAGCTTGAAGGCGTCAAGGTTACCCAGGAAAAGAGCAGCTTCCCGTGGGGAAATCTCATCCTCCTCTTCGAAAAGGGTTTGGAACTGGGCCTTGGGCTTCTTGGGGTAAGAAGCAATCTTACTAAAGTCGGATCCCGAAACTGTACTGTTGAACATGTCGCCTGGTGCGAGCTCAAGGAGAGCTTTCAATACGGGGGTTCGTGACTTTTCTAGCAGACACAGAAAAACTGCTGACATTTGCGACTGTGGTGTCACATAAGTGGGCAGAGCTGTTGAATTGTCAGTATGCGAGCGTGAGAAACTTTTTGACTGTGACGTACCTGCATCCTCCATCTGCAACAGACGAATAATGACGGCGTTATCAATCTTGAGGGAAGAAGATATAGCCCACATAAGAGCCGTGCATTCCTCTGGTTCCCACGTTGGCCGGAGGCTGCAGATGATCTTGGCTGCAGCAGGCACGCCATGATCGAGAAGAAAGCCTAACACAAGAGTACCTTGTGGGAACTTGCGCATGCACTTGAATAGGACCTCGTCTTCCTGCACCTTCGTTCCCTCAGGTTGTTCTTCAAAAAGAAGAATAAGCCAGTTCATAACTTCCAACTCCTCCTTGACGTGATCTAGAAGAGCAGGAAGAACCACAGCCAGATCTGCGTGCTTGCTGAGAGCCCTAAACTCGTCTCGCGAGTTCTTCTTGCATGCTAGAACGAAGCAGTTGGCCTCTTCAGCGTTGGGGTCTGCACCATGCTCCACGAGCTTGCTCACGATGGCTGTATTGGTGGCGGTACTCTCCAAAGCGCCGATGAGAGCCTTGTTCAGAGACCTCTTGCTGATAGTGAACTCTAGCAAGCAGCTGTAAATCTCGAGTCGAACATCTGAGTCAAATGAGGAGTTGTTGGACACATAGTCGAATGCAAGAGTCGCCGCGCTTTCATCGGCCTTGACGAGATGCTGACTTAGTGCTCGCACAAGATTGAGGTTGGTAGACTCAAATGCCATAGTGAAGGCTGCGCCATCTTTGTAGTTGACTACAGCACCATGCTCGAGAAGAAGGTTTGGAGTATCCAAGTTGTCAGGATCAGACCTGATAGAATCAAGAAGAGCTTCAGATACCTCATCGGCATCGATCTTCTTGTCCAAGAGAGATTGATAAGCAATGAATCTCCGCCCAGAGTCGATCTCGGTGTTTCTAACGTGTCGAAAAAGCTCTTTTGCAATGGCGGGTTCCGTGATGTTTCGTGATAGGGAGAGGAACATGTCAATGGGAGATGATTCTAACGCCATCTTGAGGGTGTCAATTTCGACTTTGGCGTGATAAGATAGGAGTAGCTTGGCCAGAAGAATGTCATCTGGGTGCTTGGATACAGCCTCAGTTAGGGCCTTGGAGATAGCATCCACTGATACTTGGTCCGTTCGGAGCAAGTGTCCCAAGATGACAGCCTTTGTATGTGAAGCCACAGGAGATGAACTACCCACAATAAAAGCCTTCTCGACAGTCAAAGCAGTTGGATTGGCAGTGAGGAGCACCTTCAAGACCTCGGGCACACCTTCTACCGCCGCTTCCTGGAGGGCCTGTCCGCCATGGACATCAACTGATGCCTTATGTTTGAGCAGAAGCTCAAGTCCGGCAAGGTCACCAGACAGTGCGGTCTTTGTCTCTCGTGGAAGATATTCAGACTGTCCAATCTCGGCCGAGGCAGCGGCTTCCAGAAGCAGCTTCATGACCTCAAACTTGACATCTCTAGGCTCGACAGTGATGGCTTCCTGGAATGCAGCAGCCAAAGATGCCGTTTGAGGCTTCGAGAAAACCAACGTGCTAAGGAGAGTGACATCCTTTTCTTGAACGGCGCTACAGAGTAGCATTCCACCTCCGATATCAACACTGAGACCATGTCGCACCAGGCAAGGGGTAATCTCGGCCAGGTTCGGGTGGCCTCTCAGAACGCCTTCCATGCTTGCGGGGGCTTGCAGTATATGTGATGAAGGTGCAGAGTCCAGTAGGAATTCTACAGTTCTCAAGTTGTAGTATTTTGGCATCATTGCTGCATGGAAGGTGATACTGAGACTCTGAGGACTTGGAGGACACCCTGAACACAAAATCTTCAATAGCTCGAAGTTTCCTCTCTCAACCGCGCTGGTGTATGCAACACCGGAAGCGTAGTTTGCGTTGGCACGATGCTGAACAAGAACACGGACAATGTCTAGCCGAGTGTCCTTTGACGACGCTTCCAGCAGAGTCTGATCAACGGCTTTGCCGTTTGCTCCCTTTTGAAGGAGCAGTGTGACCATGGAGAGAGCCGCATCGTAGCCATGTTTCTCCATGGCCTTGAAAGCAATAGGAACAGCAACAGACAAAGTTTCAGTTCGTGGTCCTCCAGCGCAGAGCGTCTGAAGGACTGAAAAGTTGCCTCGTCGTGCCGCTACCAGCACCGGGTTGCCATCAGCCGTGTTGGACAGGTCAACAGGAGCATGGTACTCCAGAAACAGCTTAATGAGGTTCGAGTCGATATCTCCATCCTCAGATACCACTTGCTGCAGGGGAGCCCCAAGGGCTTGGCTATGGACTCCTTTCTGCAAGATGGATTTCATTGCTTGAAGTCGGCTCTCCCTGGGCAAAATGCCCATTGCGGCTGGGATGACAGCTGAGAGAATCTCTGGAGAGCATTTCCGCTGTAAAAGTGCCTTGAGCATGCCAAAGTCTACAGCTTCGAGGGCGCATTGTATAGCGGAGGCTTGTTCATACTCGACGGACGCTCCACAACGCACTAGGATCTCAACCAACCTCAAATGCTTGCTTCGAACAGCACGAACCAAATAAGCATCGAGGTGCTGTCCGGAAACTCCCATGGGACCGAAAATGTCCATGAGATGAATCATGTCCGCCTCAGAAGTTGATTCGGGCACGTAGCTCAGGGCAAGTGAGACAGGCGAAGAGAAAGCGCCGTTCTTAAGCAACTCCATCATGACAAAGTCCATCTGTGACACGGCCCAGTGAAGAGCGTTGTGAGGTGGGACATCGACACTGACGCCAGCGCCAACGAGGAGTTTGGCCAGGGGTATCTGATGAGCTTTGACGCTCTTGACCAACTCCTCGCGAAGGGTGGGATAATCTCCGACAAGGCTGGCTTCAGCAAGCAGGGTGAAGAAGGAAAGCTTTTGAGTTGAATCCGGCACCAGAGTGGCCAGTTCACAAGCGCTCTCTCGTACACCAAAGAACTTGTCGTTGGAGCTTGCATAGGCCAGAAGAACGGCCAAGGCCTGTAGACTTTGCGCACGAAGAGTGGCGAGGAACAACGAATCGCAGACGAGGTCTCGTCGATTCGCAACGCACAACATAAGAATCTCAAGCGAGAAGCCTGTTCCTGCTATTGCACGAGCAAGGTCTTTTTCAAGACACTCAAGCCAAGCTCCAGTCGTCATGGCGGTTGGAGCCGACAACAAGAGGCTCACTAGGGCAAGATCGCCGATCCTGATATGTTGAGCGACGACATCTGGATAGGGTGATGCGGCGGCGCCGTAACTCAGTAGAAGTCTCATTGCGTCGGATGATGATTTTGACAAGGAGATGCCGAATGCTCGAGTCAAGGCCTCTTGACTGACTCGAGTTTGACACAGGAGATGGATGTAGTTGATGTTGTCGTGAGAAGCAGCCTTGTCTAGCCATGTAATTCCAGGAGGGAAAGAATCTGCCATAGATGAAGACAACCGATTCCTTTTCATCTTCTTCTCGAGCCTCGGGTCATGCAAATGCCCCCATAGCTCATCAAGCGAAGTCAAGGTCGTGTACAATAGCAAAGCCTGAGCAACGCCAGCAGCTGCCAAAGGCTCAGTAGAAAGCAGCAAATCAAACGCCCTCGCGACTTCATGCTTGGTAAAAGTCCAGTTGGCGTGATTAACCGCCTCTTCCTTTTGATGCTTGGTCCTGAAGAGGTTGCGCTTCTGCTCTGAAGGCGCACGATAGCTGGGATCAGCCATCCGCTGTTGAACAAGAAGTTGACGAGCTGCATCTCGATTGGCCTTGACGAATGGCTCATAGTCTTGAGCTGGAGGCTCCACTAGGCTTGGGATCTGCTGTGGTGGGAGAAGTCCAGCTCTGCCGAGAAACCACTCTATCCGACGACTGTCGGCCATGATGTTTTAATGTCTCCAATGATTTGAAATGTGATAGTAACAAAGAAGGGATATGGTGTAAAGATTAGGGAACGGCTTGAGGTGCCATATTCCAAACGAGGACAATGGGACAGAAAGAGTGCCGAAATGAGGAAACTTCCCCTCCCACCTCTGCAAGATTCAGCTGAAAGGCACACATTATGTACGTCTTGAGCCATCGGCCTCGGGCCCCAATGAGAATCTGCATAGATACCAGGCAGGGGGAGTGTGCTGGCAGCCTCGTGACTTGGGATGGCGCGACGCAAGGCAGACTGTGTGAAAGTCTGCATACCCCGCGTTAGGCAGCTCAGGCGAACCATTTGATGAACTTGAGTGTCTGAGCTTTTTGTTTCTAAGTAGGTGGGCGATTATGGAGAAGGAGGCTGTGCTGGAGTAACGCTATTCTTGGATAATCTGTCTTTGTTAGTGAATAAGACGAAATACCACCAAACCAAAAACATGACCGAGATCAGGCTATCGATAACACAAACAACATGAGCCATTTCCTTCTTAGAAATCAGCCTCAATCAGGCATCCACCCACGCCAGAAACTCGTACAGTTTTCCAATCCTTCCATGATTGGCTTGGCATCGCAAGGATCGGCACTCCCGCGACCTGCAAGCACGTCCTTTGGCTCAACCAAAGCCCCTCTTGATTGGTTAATCCCCTATCACAGCTACTGCGGAGTCTGCTGGCACCAGTTGCCCGGCTTGTGTGACACCGGCATGGCTGTGATTATCGATGCGCCTTGCAAGGTAGACATTGTTTTCTGGCCGAGCCGCTATCTAAATGCCTTGTGCCGGTCTGCGTGAAAGGTCATGTTAGAAGCATATTGTGTTCTTGTGATTTACGCCCATTCTTGGGATATACGTGCAATTCATTATATAAAGTTACACTTCCTGCCATTCGTTTGACGTCTTTGGAGTCACATCGTCAACTTCAAACATGGCTGCTCCTCCACCTTATTCGCCTCCGGCGTCTATTTCCAGACATCGCACGGGATCGGACGATGTCCATTCCCTTGCCGATGCATTGCTTCGTACCTCTGTCTCATCAGACAGTGCTACTTCGACATCTTCCACCTCCACTATCTTACCACCCTATCCAACCTCAAGGGAACGCTCCGTCGCATCCAGTTCCTCTCCCTCGTCCAGTCGTAGCGATGATTATACAAACGGGTCCTTGCCTGGCCACCTCCACAGGCTGAGGTCTCCAGGCTCGGCCAGTACCTCTGGGACCACATCAAGGACCCGAGAGCGACTCCGTCAGATGGAGATGGAGCGAGACGAGCTTCGGCACGCCATGGAGGGTGAGCGCGCCCAGGCTGCCGAGATGCGTCGTCTAGCAGAGCAAGAGCGTGCCATCGCTGAACGTCTCAGAATGGAGGCTGCTCTGTCTGGACCATCTGCAGCCGACGCTAGGCGTCGTGTCCAAGAGCTCAAGCGCGAGGCACTTGCAGCGCGCTCTGAGAAACCCAAGCGATCCAATGATGGCATGTTCAAGAAGGCCTATGCGACCGATCTTCTCTTCCTCATTGATACTACGGGGTCTATGTACAGCTACATCAAGGCTGCCAGAGACCAAGTCAAGAGGATCATGGACGACATCACAAAGGCTTTCTTCAATGAAGCTGAAGTGCGCATCGCTGTCGTGGGGTACAAGGACCACGCAGACAAGCCCAACATCCAATTCCTAGACTTCACAACGTCCATTGACGACGTGAGGTCGTTCATCGACAAGTTCAAGGCCTCAGGCGGAGGCGATGCACCTGAAGATGTTCTCGGAGGCATTGACCAAGCCATCAACGCAACATGGAAGAACCAGACGCGATGCATCATCCACATCGCCGATGCTCCAGCCCACGGTCGCATCTTTCACGACTTTTCCGACTCGGCGGATGACTACCCCGAGCCTGGGAGTGAGCCGCATCGTCTCACTTACCAGCCATTGTTCAAGAAGATGATTGACATGAACATCAACTATGCTCTGTTGCGCATCAAGAATGCCACTGATCGCATGGCGTTGACTTTTATGAAGGAGTACGCCGCCATTTCGTCTGATTGTAAGCTCCTCATGACCAACAAGTACTATGACGAAGGCATCAAGGCAGGCATGGCTCTCCGTGGTGCCAGCAGTTCCAAGGGCACCGCCAAGGGCGATCTAGTCTTTGAGGAAGCCGAGCTAGGCACTTCTTACAGCGCGCTGCGACATCTAGTCGTCAGAAGTGTCACCACTTCGGCCTCTCGCACAGCAGTACGCATGTCAACGTCGAGTTCTCGGACTGGCGGGAAGGGAGGCACTAAGAACCCCTTGACTACTCAGCTCCAAGCCATTGAAGAAGACGAAGACAAGATCGAGGAAGCCAGTGAAAGTTTGCTTGAAAGGGTTCCACCACAGTGGGATACCCCTGGTTGGCTAAACGAAAAGCTCATCCTCGAGGGTTTCTCCCCTGATACTGTGGTGCACGGCGCAGACACGCTCAACGCAATGATGGCGCATGATGACAACATCAGGCTGAGCATCATGGAGCTCACCATCAACAAGCGCTCGAAGCCATTTTCTCAAGGTGCCCTTCGTCTCACGGCGTACGCTCGTACGGCTGCCTCGACGAACCGCTACGTGGTCAAGTCGTTCAAACGTGACGGTAAGCGTCTTGCGCATTTGGCAGAGGATATGAGATGCCAAGCTCTCTGCAAGGCATTTGCTCTCGAGTTCAACGCTTTGGTTGGCGATAAGCACGCGATCGATTTCATCGTCACGACGTGTCTGAGGGGCAAAACAACCACTTCAGGCACCGACTGCATGTCTCTCGAGCCATTCATCGAGGGCGAGTACGTCAAGTACAACAACAACTGTAGCTACGTCAATGATGACAATCCCAAGGACGAATTCAATCAAGCTGCACAGGCCTTTTCGCACTTTACCTTTGAGCGGTCCTGGGGTAGCTTCCTGGTATGCGATCTCCAAGGCGTAGGCCAGGTCCTCACAGATCCTGCCATTCACACGCTCGACCCAGAGCGATTCAAGCTGGCCGACACAAACCTGGGTAAAGATGGTTTCAAATTCTTCTTTGCGACACACGCATGCAACGAGATCTGCGAGAAGCTTGAGCTCAAGAGCACAGCAGCAGGTATCGCAAGCAACAACTGCGAGTTCAGAGAGTTGTGGCCCAGCATTGACAACACCGTTTGCTGCTCCAACAAGCTGTGCGGTAAGATTGTGCGCGTCTCCAGCGCAAAGAAGTCTGAAGAGTACCCTGGCTGCCATTGGTGTGATGTCTGCTGGCCGCAATTGAGCTCATCAAAGGTCAAGTGGATGTGTGTCGCTCCAGGGCCTCACCATGAATTTGACGTCTCCAAGTTCTACTACGAGTCTCAAGGACAGATTCCGCCTCGAAAATGTCCCGACCATCGTGAGAGAGACACGACAGTGTCTAGGACAGCTGTCATGGGTGGAAGCTTCTTCAATAGGCTGAAGGGTGCCAACAAGCAAAAGAACATCTCAGGGAAGGCTTGGTAAGGAGTTCATTGGGTTGCTTGTATTGAATTTCGTTTTTCGTGAGAGTCCAATGGATGTTTTTGTGCCTTTGTTTGAGACAGGTAGCCAGTAGCCATCTGCTGACGGGCTTGAGTTAGAGAAGTAGCTAGCGGATTTACCTTCTGTAGCTAACTGAAACTCACTGTGGTTTGGTCACGTGTATAGGCCGGTAGCGAGTATAGCTCACTAATTCCATGTTTCTGGAACGGAAGCTTCTCCTGCACCTCTCCACTTTAAACAGTGCCTCATCTCCATGAATCCAATGAGTTGCAGGGTCTGTCGCGCGCGCAAGGTATGTTTGTGATAATTTCTTGCTGCTGTAGTCTATTCCAGTGCTCATTTCGGACCGTGTTCATAGGTCAAGTGCGATGAGCGTCCTGGCAGATGCTTGAACTGTGAGCGCCTCGATCTGACTTGTGTTGGCCACTCTCGGCAATCGCCCAACGGGGACTCACAAGCTGGGAATACGGCAAAGAAGAAGAGGACGTACCGGTCCTGCAACAGCTGTCGCATTGCCAAGTCCAAATGCGACGGTGGCCGGCCGACATGCTTTCGTTGCGGCGTCAAATCTATTCAATGTATTTATGACGCAGGTAACATGCCCTTTTGGGCTCACGTTATGTCCAAGACACCCCCAACCTCCTCGCCGAGTAGCCTGCAGAGCCAAAGTTCACAAGCCCCTGTGGAGAGGCAAACTCGGACACGCCTCCGACAAGGTGAGGCCGAGGCCATTGTTGCTCAGGAGCATGAAGGCGAAGCCAACCGTCAGGGCGTAGTCCCCCATGCATTCAATGATCCCATAATCTCCTCCACTCCTCTAGACCAGTCACCCGAGGACCCTATTTCGTTGTGAGTCTAACCCCCGCTATAATTAAGCGACCTGGGCGATGCAAGCTTACTCGGTTGTAAGCCTTTTTACTCCAGCACTACCCTCTACACCAAGTATCCTTCGTCGTCTCGCTGAGCAATATTTCGATAATGTGCATCCTCTTCGTTGTTTTGCATTTGTCCATAAACCCTCATTCATGCGACGGCTAGATGAAGGTTTCGGCTCCGACTCTAACAACAGTGCGCTTCTTCACATGATCTGCGCACACGGCGCAAGGTAAGTTGAACACTGTTCTCGTCATGCGGGGAGGTATTCCAGATTAACAGGACCATGCTAGATTCTACGCATTGAACCATAGCTGTCATGTGCATCCTTTGCCTGCAAACATAGTCCATACGGCAGGCATGGAGTGGATGAATACAGCAGAGCGCTTAATCTTTGCAAATTACGGCAAGATCTCGGTCTCCAATCTGATGGTAAGAGATGAGGGCTCAATCTTCGGCCATCACTCAACAGGAGCTCATTGCTGATACCGCACCATCAGGCTACAGTGCTTCTTTACGATTTCCATTTTCGCCTTGGAAACTATGCACAGGCATTGATGTTGAGTGGTTTTGCAACCCGGATGGCACATTCTCTCCAGCTTAATCTAGAATGTTCGGACAATTCAGCCAGCCATGATGGAGACAGTGTCGATCTACTCACATCATACAAGGAATCAAGGCGACGCCTCATGTGGGCTTGCTATGTCCTCGATGCCTGGACGGGCAGCGGCGTTGATCAATTGACCCTCCTCCACGAAAGGGATATCAAGATCCAGATGCCATGTGACGAGAGAAGTTTCCTCCTGCAGATGCCTCGCGTCACTGAAAGGCTGGATGGCTCGCAATCGTCCAACGTACAGTTATCGACACAGCAGAGACCGACAGAAGACATGGGAATTATGTATTATTACGTACGGTTGATTGCACTCTGGAAGCGAGTTGCTCGGTGAGTAATTCTCTTGTATCCCCTATCGCAGCGTCAATGACTCAATGGTGATTCTCAATGGTTAGCTACGTGAAGCACCTCGACTCTGCCCAGCCACCGTGGCTTCCAGATTCAGAGTTCTCACTGCTGCATGCCGACTTGCAGGCCTGGCGTGATAGCCTCCCTCCGTCACTGGACTTCAATCCGGGGGTGGTCTACATTCGCCTCGAGTCGTCACAGCTTGGGGCTCTTGCAACTCTTCACTGCACCTACCACAACGCAATGTGCGATTTCTACCGGATTTGTATGCCGGAGCTCTTCAAGTTGAGAAACTACTTCTCCGACATGCAATCAGACTTTGTGGGGCGGCTTCAATCCGATACCCTTCGACATGCGCAAACGATGGCCATGGTCCTGGCCGAGACTTCTCGTCAAGGATCTCGCTTCCTTGCAGACTCGATGCTTCCATGCTTCGCCTACAACGGTACCAGAGTCATGCTCTACTATATTGCTCGCTTACTGGACCTTGGGCGACCGGATTCTCATCGCATAATGGATGAGACGATCAAGCATGTTGAGAGCAACCTCGCAGTGTTACAGATGATGTCGATGATTGTCCCATTGGCTCAGCAACTGGTGAGATATTGCCCATGACCACACCACAGCCGCAAATAATCTCTCGCTTACATCTTTACAGTACGTGACGGCCGATCGATGGCTCCGCAAGGTACGCACGAGCTTTACAAGGGCCGACCCAACTGCCCATATAGGGCCACGAGACCCTTCAAATATCCATGATACTGAATGGTGAGCCGAGTGTCCTTGCTTGATGGAGTAGTTATCCTGACTCAACCCCACTCTTGCAGGTCTCAAAGTATGCCCGGCTCTCCATCACAAAGCACGCCTGATTCCTTGCTCAACCCTCTTTCTCTCTATCGCCTTGCGCGAAAGACAGTCAGCGACGAAGGCTCACATGGGAATGGGGATAAGACGCCAAGGCACAATCAGCGAGGCCCCTCCCCTACCGATATCGGCTCGATGTCGGTATTGTCGAGGCGTCCTCTCCACAGTGACCCGAGAGATGCACCTGGGGAATCCTCCTGGACGTCAGCCCCGACACAGGATTTGGTACATAGGCCCGGAGCAACTTTGGACTGTGCCGAGGCCGTTTCAGGCGCATCAGCGACACCATGGCAACCACTAAATGAGACACCAGGCTCGGGCGAAGCCACGTTGGACTTGCTGGACTTGCAAAACTTCCTTTCTTGGGACCTTGATGAAATCATGGCGATGGGTAATGGTGAAACAGAAGGGAATGGGCAGGCGACTTCGTTTGGACAGTTTGAGAGTGGTGAGTATTAAAATAGTTGTTTAACTGTCGTCGCAAGCAAAAGACCTAGTCCCTCTCTTTGCAGCCAGGGCACCTTGCATTACCACATTTCTTTGTCCTCTTTGGTGCAGAAATAGAAATAAGTATGGTATAATATGCCATTCCCTTTCCAGTTGAGATCGAGACATTTCCAATCCCAAACCCAAGAGAAATGACCCACGGTGCTCTCGGATGGATCAGTATCATCTCTGACCCACGCGTGCAACGGATTGTCGGCGGAAGAGTCAATCGACAGGCCGCCGATGGTCCGTAGTCCCCACACAGCCTCAGCCCAGTCTTGAGCAGACCAATTTTCTTATAAGACGTATATCCCCGGGAGTTTCGCTTATGCGCTTGCTGTTGATTCCTCAGCCTCAATTCACATCGCTCATCTACTTGTCGTCCTTGCCGCGGCTCAACCAGCACAATGGCACCCAGGAACATTCTCCTCATGATTGCCGACGACCTCGGTCGGTCTCAGATGAGCTGCTATGGCTGCAAGACAGTAACAACACCCAATCTAGATGCTCTCGCCGCGTCTGGGTCGCTCTTTGACATGGCCTTTGCAAGTACTGCATCCTGCAGCGGCAGCCGCACAACCATCTACACTGGCCTCCATACACACGAAAACGGCAATTACGGCCTCATCGGCGACGGGAATGGTTTCCGAACCTTCGAAAAGGTGGAAACGGCACCTCATATCTTCAACACGCTTGGGTACAAGACTGGAATCTTAGGGAAGGTCCACGTCGGTCCCGAAAACCTCTACCCGTGGCAAGTCCGTGCCGAGTCTGGTTCACGGAACGTGGCAGACCTAGCGGATCAGGCAGAGGCCTTCTTCAACTCGGCCAAGGATCAGCCTTTCTTCCTGACCATTGGGTTTGTTGACCCTCACCGAGTCTTGGAGACCCGCGGTGGCTTTGGCAACATCGACGGCAACTATGACGAGCGGCTGCAAGATTGGATATTCAAGCCTGAGGATGTCGAGGTCCCCTCGTTCCTCTCCGACCTACCTGAAGTGCGACAGGAGTTGGCGGAATACTACCGCTCAATTTACCGCATGGACCAGGGTGTTGGAATGATACTGGCGGCCCTTGAGCGCTGCGGATTGTCTGATGACACGCTGGTCCTCTTCTGCAGCGACAATGGGCCCCCTTTCATCAACTCCAAGACCACCCTATACGACGCCGGCGTCCAGCTGCCGTTCCTTCTACGTGTCCCTGGTCGCCAAGAAGGCATCGTTAACCACAACTTGGTGTCGTGGATTGACATTCTCCCGACCTTGTTGGATTGGGCTGGACAAGCAGGCTATCCCACCAGCGAAGGATCCATCGGCCCTCGTCGGGGCCGGTCGATCCTTCCCGTCGTGGACAAGTCTCAGCTCTTGGACGAGTGGGATCACGTATTTGGATCGCACACTTTTCACGAGGTGACAAACTACTGGCCTACGAGGTACATGCGTAACCGCAAGTACAAGTATCATCGTAATGTGTGCTGGAAACTTGATTTCCCTTTTGCCATGGATCTATATGCCTCCATGTCATTCGAAGGTATGCGAAACTCGGCCACCGAATCGACACCGGCCATGGTTGGGCGGCGCCCTCTAAAGGATTACATCTGCCGGCCGCCAGAGGAGCTATACGATATCGAGCAGGATCCCGACGAGGTGAACAATCTTGCGACTAGTGAAGCTCACGCAGAGACCTTGAAGAGTATGCGTGCAGCACTGGAGAAGTGGCAGGAGACCACGGGAGATCTGTGGCTATGGCGGGATGGCACATCTGTTGTGAGGTACCGTGCGTATAACTATGCCCGTGAGGGGCTGCGCATTCCGGATCGTTTCGACTTTGATGTTGAAAATCCGGGGAATAAGACTGGGACTGTCGTGAGATTATAGGAGGCAGTATAACTTCTGACAGGAGTAGGGATTAGAGGATTGAGAGGGAGGCGAAAGGGCACTCAGATACATGGTTACAGCTCTAGAGCTTCTGTATCCACCACACAATGAAGGGCGATCACGATAGTTTGTTTCTCGTCTTGGATCCTGTAATGATCAGCCCTTGACGTGCTGTGGCATAGAAAAGAGATATGCGAGACAGTATCACCGAGATCGTCAAAGCGGCAGTGTCGTTGGGGATGGTGTTGCTGGTGGCAACCTAGGCAGGTAGTGCCTTGGCTCGGATGGAGAATTGGATGATAGAACCCAAAATTGAAGATGGTCTCTTCAGTTCTGTTACGGCTGTGTACTTTCCGTTGGGTCGCTCAGAAGTCCACCTCCCACCGCTTCTTCGAGCCCTTGGCCAAGCTGAAGATGGTCCCATTTCTGTGACGGCACCCGCCCTGTCTTGAGTCAACACAGACGCCACATGGGTCACTAGCAATAATTCACGCGTACAATTAGACATAGCCGAACTTAAAGAGTTTCTAAAAGATTATAGACTGAACAAAATGCTTAATCCAGAGCAAACCACTGCACTCACAGAACGTATGCCTCATCTCCTCCTTGCCATAACTCCTTGCATAACAGATTCACAAGATCTCGTTCGATGTGTACATTCATTCACCTTCTTTACCCCAGTTGTAATGAGATTGCGCTCGACAGTGACATTAGATGCCAGGGGTAAATTAAGGTAGCTACCGAGGCCAGGGCTCTGGAGAAGACCAGACAACGCATCTCCAGGCAGACCATTGCGGAGTCCCCATGGGGAAGGGCCCTTAAGCCACCGAGGGCCCTGAAACCCCCTACCTCTCGTTCAAAACTTATCCTCGTTCGGCGAAGTCTTGACTCGGCTACGGGCCATTGACTGTGGGGCCGCCGACGTTCCGGCGACAAGCCGGTGTTGCCGCCATCATGATTGCTGCGTTTGGAATTGTTAAGAACCATCCTCTGACCCGAGTTTCTCATGGGGTAGAATCATCGACAACATCTTAAACTTCCCGTCCGAGTGCGACAGTTCGAAATGTTCGAAGCCTGGCGTCAGACGACGCCCTATCTCCTCTTTAACTGTGCTGTTTTCCTCCAAGGAGCCATCCTCTTTGGCATGTAAGAGCTCTGTCAACCCCTTTCTGCTACCTAATGCTTAAAATCACAGCGACACAGGCTCTTTCGGTTCTTTACAGGCTCTGCCCTCGTTCCTCGATCGATTCGGTGTTGAGAATGCAGCCGGAAAGTTTGTCCTGCCTGCATCCCGCAAGGCTTTGATGAACTCGTTGCCATGGCTCGGAAAGATTCTTGGCTGCGTCGGGTCTGAAGTCGTGATTGAGCGTACTGGATACAAGAAGACTATGTATCTTGCTGGCATTGTTCAAATCATTGCCGTCATCAGTAAGTTCGCACATTCTGCCCTTCTCAGACCTGCTGATAACCCTGGCAGTTGAATTAACGTCCTCTCACTGGGAGCAATTCACCGTTGGCCGCATCATCGCATACGCCGCCGTTGGTTTAGTCGAGAACGCGGTCCCCGCCTACAATGCCGAAACGTCTCCCGCAGCAGTACGAGGTTTCCTCTCCGGATCCATCATGATGTTCACGGCTCTTGGAAATCTCTGGGGTGCGGGCATGTCTCGCGCATACTCGACCACGTTGGGCAAGGAGGGCTGGATCATTCCCACGGCGATGCAGCTGATCCCCGCTGTCGGCATACTCGTCTTGGTGCCCTTCACCCCAGAGTCGCCTCGATGGCTTATCCTCAAGGGCCACAAGGAGAGTGGAAAGAACGTTCTGGACAAAATCCGCCCGAAACACGACGTCGACAGCGGTGCGACAGCTGCCGAGGCTGACACAATCGAACAACTCATTGAACAATCCGAAGCAGCGGAACAAGGCTCTTGGCTGGATCTATTCCGGGGCAATTATCTTCGCCGAACCTGGGTAAGATCTCCACAACGATTAATCCACGCTTTAACTGAATCTCATGACTAGATTTCTTCTACTCTCTTTGTACTCGAGCAAACAAACGGGAACCAATTCGTTCAGTCATATGCCGCCACCTTCTACGTTGACCAGGGACTTGGCGCCATGTCCTTTACATACACCATGATCGGTCAGGTCATCGGTGTAGTCGGATGCACCGTTGGACTTGTCCTCTTCGATATCGTTGGCCGTCGTCCTCTCTTCATCTATGGAAGCGTCGTCTGCTGTTTCTTGCTCTATTTGGCCTCTGGCCTCGGACTTGAATCCGACCCAAACCAGTCTGAGACTCATACCCTTCTCTCTTGTTTCATGATCCTACCCGCCTTTACTCGTATTTCGGCCTCCAACAATGCCTTCCTGACTGGTGCCGAGATCGGTGGTGTCAAGATGAGAAAGAAGACCATGGTAAGCCGCCCCTATAGCCATCTGACTCATGATTTTCTCAACATCATTCGCTTAGGCGTTTGGAACGTCAATCGACGTCGCTGCGGCCTTCCTAGTAACTTTTGTTACCCCGTACCTGCTCCCTAGCATGGGAGTAAATATCCGTTGGATCTTTGGCTCTGTTGCTTGCTTCTCAGTCATCTGGGGATTCCTATTCTTCCCCGAACTCAAGGTAAGACTCTCGCAATGAAGTTTTCACACGGCCAATGCTCACATAAGACACCAGGGTCGCTCTTTGGAGGAGGTCGATGAGCTATTTGAAGCCAACATGTGGGCGTGGCAGTTCTCTTCTTACGAGACACATGGTGCAGGTCGTCTTCTTGCGACTCTCGAAAATGAGGGCCTTTCCGTCGAGAAAGCCATGGCCGTCAAAATCGAGCATCGTGAAGGGGCGGAACCAAAGGTTAGTTTCCCTAAAGCTTTCCCAACTAGTTCGTTTGCTTATACTCTATTAGCCTACATTAAATGTCTGAAATGTGTCCTGGCTAGCTAATAATGGATATTACTCTCAAGACCAGGATGTTGGAGTTTATTTCGAGTTCTGTGACACTTGTCATACTTGCTACTAGCCGTTAATTGTGCTAGTTGGCGTAGTAGATAGTACTTGCGCATTAGTAGTCTTAAATTCGTACCGCTTCCATTTTAGACTGTCAAGCTGGATCTGCCGAACAGCACTGGAGGATGGGACAAAGCACTGAAGGTGTCTATTGACCTGCATGACTATGTGGTTGGGACGGTCTAGTTGATAGAGGCTGAGACCGAGAGTGCATTAAAGTGAAGCCAAATATACTTCAGCTCACATGACTCAACAGGCCGCTCATACTTTTCCTGCCTATCTTATCTTTTTGACCGCCCTAGAGAGGTTTTCAGTACTAGCGCCGGATTTCCATAACAGCGCCGTGTACGTCATTAATAATGACCCCTTTCCACCCAAGTACGGGTAGGCTTTTGCTTCATCATTCCATGAGCGTCGCCCTTCTCTTATTCCATATTAGAGCCTAGCCATGGGTTCAAAGCCAGGATCATGTCACAACTGTAGGCGCAGCCGCTTGAAATGTGACCGATCCCTTCCGCACTGCCTGAAATGCACCAGTAAGGGTCAGAGTTGTCTAGGCTATGGCGTTCTGTTGCGGTGGGAGAAAGGTATGGCGAGTCGTGGGAAAATGGTTGGCGTTACATCCTACGACATGAACAAGATCCAGAAGGGAGATACGACCTCGTCTCTACAAACGCCAGGCCTTTATATCGTGTCCACAGGGCAGCCCCAATTCGCAAGCTCCACGCCGAACTCTCCTCATTCATTACCTTGTTCGTTAATAGACCCACTCGCGCAAGGTCTAGACTATCGATCGAGGAGATATCTGGACTATTGTAGGCTACCTTTGTCCGCTTGACTGCTCTTTATGCTAATATTCTTTGGTAAAAGTTGCAAGCGATGTCTGCAGGGACCTCGTTGTCTATGACACCCCCAACCATAATCCATTCCGCGAACTGATTCCCATGGCGTACCAGCACCCCATGCTATTGCAGGCGATAATCGCTAGTTCAGCATTGCACATGTCAAACGCTTGTCAACGGTCATCAAGGTCTTCGAGTATTTCTACAACAATGACCTCGACTCAGAGCAGTACAAGCTCTCTATCGATCGGTCCATCTATGGCACCTCATCCGGAAGCTTTCCATGACGCACTCAGGGCCAAGCAACAGGCGCTTCGTCTGCTAAAGTCAGCACTCGAAGGCATGGCTTCAGCGGATGTTGATGTGATTCTCGCCGTGGTACTTCTTCTCGTTGGCTTTGAGCTTATTGACTCTGGGCGAGGCAGCTGGATATTCCACATCAATGGTGCAAGAACAATCATCGAGAAGCTGATGGCATCTGGCCTGGGGACGGAGACTGCTTTGAGCCCACTTCGCAGCTGGTTGGTGTCAAATTGCTTGGTGTAAGTTGTCCTGTCTAGTAATTGAGGGCTCCTGACCTGACATGCACCAGTTATGATCTTCTCGGGTCATCATTCGCAAATTCTTATCTACCACACAGTGGTGGGCTATCGACAACTACCATGTCGCTGCTTCAAGATGCAGAAGGAAACCATTGTTCATCATTTCCAGCAGCCCTCCTTGCTTTGATACAGGCAGGGTCCCAACTTTCAAAGACGAAGGACCTTTGTACTTCTCCGGATGCCTTGAATTTAGCGCAGCAGGATGCGCTTCGTCTCTTACACGCTGCCAAGTCATTCGACCCAGCTGTCTGGGCCATCGATTTACAGCCACGCTCACCGGCTGACGATTCCCTCCATCGGACTATAATTGCCTCTGCACACAGAGCAGCTGTATGCATCTATCTCTCACGGATCGCTCTTGCTCTATGGCCGAGTACAGTATTACCAGATGATCTAGAAGTTCTAGCAGCCGAAATCATCGCCCACCTTTCGAATATACACCCTGGAGATGCATTATTGACAGCAACAGCGTGGCCAGCTTTCATTGCTGGCCTGGAAACGGTTGACCCCACGAAGCGCGCCTGGGTAGTGAGAAGATTTGAAGAGCTCTGGGAAGTGGAGCCTTGGGGGCTTACCAGAGAGGCTCTCGAAGTGTTGAGAATAATATGGGATGAGAGGAATGACGAAGATGCAGTGACGAACAGCAATAACCGACTCTACAGAAAGGAAGGAAATCAGACTTGGATGGAGAAACTAAAGAACATGGGCACCGACTGGTTGATTGCATGATTGTAAGCGGCCTATCATAGTGGTGGTAAAGGTCCATTGCTTTCTGACCGGGACTATATTGGTAACTACTACAAGCATGAGAGCAACAACCGATAATCACCAGTTCAAGACCACGTGGTCTAGCAACATTCCGTGAGCAGAGGTCTACATGTGGGATCATACATCTCTCAGAGTGTCACCCCTGGTGGCCTGCTCAGCCATTGCCTCTTCCAGAAGTTCGGCCTTTTCATCCGCGGTTAAATCACTACTGGCCTTGGGTACCTTGCCCCAGATTGCCAGAATCAACAAACTCGCGGCTGCAGCACCTACTCCAAACCAAAACGTGTTCTTATAACTCTTCCCCAATCCTGCCTCGTCTACCGTTGCTGATTGAAGGACGTCCGTCAAAGCAAGGACGAAAGCTACGCCCAGCTGCAGCACAGAATTGATAACACTCCCAGCCAGCCCCTGCTGAGCTGTAGGAAACGTCGTGGTCACGAAAACTGTCATCAAGATGGTGGACAGATCGATTCCAATGGTGCTGAAGATGACTGCAGAGAAGACCCATGCCCAATAACTTCCTCCAGCCGGAATCAGAGCTATGAGAAGCTGTGACCCTACTGCGCCTAAGCCGGAAATGATCAACAGCACACGTCCTGGGACCAGGTGCAAGATGAAGCCTTCAATGACACTAATAATGAGACCTGCAACACCGAGAGGCACGTACCACGCTACCACCTGTAAGGGACTGGCAGACATGATATTCTGGAAATAGAGTGTGCCATATACAGAAAAGATGCCCCAGGTGCCGTAAAGTAGGAAGAGGGCCAGTAGGAGAGGGCTCATGCAAGGAGTCGTGAAGATGGAAGCTGATAAGAGAGGCTGAGCAGAGACGCGCGTTTCGATGTAGGCCGCAGCAAGGAGCGACAAGACACCAAGTACAAGACAGACTGGAATATATGGTGTTCGCCAACCTGCAGGGGCATGTGCTGATTGCAAGATGGAAAACACGACTAGGACGAGGCCACAGACGATGGTGATGGCGCCGGGGTAGTCCATTTTGGCTTTGCCTGGGTGATCCTTTGGAGGACGGGGAATAGACAAGACCGAAGTTAACAGCGTAATTGCCGTCAGGATGGCACCAATCCAGAAGTAAAACCCCCAGCGGTTGAATTCACCGACGATACCTGCCATGAGAATGCCGCCGAAGAAACCAAACACCGCTGAAGTGCCGTATACCGCAAAGACGAGATTCTTTCGTGGCCCGGGACGATACAACGACCCCATGAGCATGACTCCAGTAGGTAAGAATGCCGCAGCTCCTAGCCCTTGTAGAGCCCGACAGAAGTCGAGCATCAGCGGATTGATGCTGAACCCGGCTATGATACTCCAGATAAGAAGCCAAGAGAGACCCCAGATGAAGACGGGATACCCTCCCCACATATCGCCCAGACGGCCAAAGACGAGCAAGGTGCTGGCAATGACGAGGGAGAAGGCGGTGGCTGGCCACACGCTGGCTGCTTGGGGGATATCGAGCTCTTTGATGAGTGTTGGGAGGATGACTGTGAAACCTGAGACAAAGTATTCTGTCAAGAATTGGGACATGGAGATGCTGAAGACAAAGATTATCTCGCTCCAGCGGGTTGTGAAGATTGGAGGACGCTCACGGCCGAGACGTTCGATTCGTGCTTGGAGGGACTCGTCAACTGGGGGTGTGGATTCGGCAATGCCATGGTGATCCGGTGAAGGGTTGTCGTTTGGTAAACGATCAACAACTTGGGGTAGAGCATCAAGGCTACATTCCCCCGACAGTGTCGTCGATGTTGCTGAGGGGTTGCTGGGAACCCGCTGGGGTAGTGACGAAGGTGACGATGGGTGTGTCATTGTCAAATTTCTGCCTCTGAATATGCAAAAACATAACGAGCAGAGGCCGGGCTATAAAAAGACCAGGGCAACAGATCTTGTAGTTGTCAAAAGGCCAGGGGCGGGGGTCTCAGGGCAGCTCAACAGAAACAACAGAGCCGTACCTTTTGCACAACTGTCACTACATTTGTAATCAGAACGTTTAAAGATGCCAATTTTCAGACAATTGAGGTTAGATAAACCTACAGCCCTCAAGCGTGCGAAATGTTACTTGGACACAAACGTATACATGCCTGTACTTAGTCCGCGTAGTCGTCTCGCCGGGTGGCTTTGTATCTGTCTTTTCTTGCCACTCTCTGTCAAGTTCCCTACTAACAACTAAGCAAATCATGACTCTTTGGAAATCCATATCAATTATCCTTTTTGCCAACTAGTGAAGACGAAGGCCGGTTTATCACGATTCCAACCCCTGGGATCTATAAACCTTACCAAAAGAGGCGTTAGTATCCAACGCTTATGCACGACCTGCGTCTTGGCTGCCCATGTGGGCTTAGCTCCGATCGATATTCCAGCGTTCTGATTGGCTTGACAACCATCCGCGATACGTCAAATGCTAATTATCAGCTTGTGTTGAGAGAAGCATTTGTCAGTACCAAGTAGAAATTCAGAATTATTCAGCAGCCTAATACTGGATGTACTTCTCGCAATTCCAACCGAGGTCGATATCTTATAAACTATGACCTTGTCAACAGCTTGACTCTTTGTGCATCATTCTACATTACACATTTCTCCCAAACAAGTCTTTCCTACCTTCATACATCTCACAATGTCACCAGCGATCCACTGTATCCGCCATGGACAGGGGTTCCACAATGTTGGCGCCGGATGCTACACTCTTCCTGATCCTCACCTCACTCCCTTGGGTGAAGAGCAGAACATATCTTTACGCAATACGACCTTCTCGGATCAGTCAAAGATCTCTCTTATCCTCGCTTCTCCGCTTCGCCGAACACTTCAATCTGCCTATCTAGTATTTCAACCAGCCCTCACGGCCAATAACAAGTGTCACCCTGAGATCATCGCCATCCCTGACGCTCAAGAAACCTCGGACGACCCGTGCGACGTTGGAACTGATCCATCAGTCCTCCGCAGCGTGGTAGCCGAGAACAAATGGCCTGTCGACCTGTCTCTAGTCAAGGATGGCTGGAACGTGAAAGCTTTAGGGACTCGCTACAGCCCAGAAAGCAACGCCATAGCAGCCCGCGCCCGCGACGTCCGCATCTTTATCCGACAAAAGATCCGTCATCTAATCGAGCAAGGCGATACAGACCCTCAAGTTGCGCTCGTAACGCACGGCGGTTTCCTACACTACTTGACCGATGATTGGGAGGACTCGTGGCTGAACCCTGGGACAGGGTGGCGGAACTGCGAGACACGATCCTACAAATTCAAGCAGGACGTGATGAATGATACAGATGTAGGGGCTATGCTCACTGAGACTATGGAGAGTCGGCTGAGGAGGGGAAAGGACAGTCCTATGCCCGCTGGAGAAGAGCAGGCTGTGCTTTTTGAGCAGGCGATGGAGAACTGGGAAAGCCAGGGGCTGCAAAGACCTGACAGGTTAGGACTGCATATCGAAACGAGTGTCGTTGCATGATTTAATACTATATCATACCGGCTGCGCTCTCCCTCTACGAGGACGGAGTGCTCGACCTTCAGGACAGATCAATCCACGATATCCACGACATTGACCAATTTATCGGCTTTAATTCAAGTCAATGTTAATCCACAAGGCCATTTTTATGTAATACATCCATCCACTGCAAGGCATACTGTGTTAAAAACCAATTTTTTGCCGGTGGTTACTCCATGGCAGACCCTAGTGGTTGTTGAATTGAAGGGATATTGAGCACCAAATGTTCCAAGGAGATGTTCTCTCAATTGCTCCTCGCTTTAGCTTGAATATATAATACCACCGTGCCTTAAAATCTCGCAGGTAGTTCTTAATAATTACTCCGAAACCACCTCGACGCCCTTCGATAATATTTTAAACATTTCCGAAGAGATTGATAAAGAGCTTGCCAAGACTCAAGCATAAACTCTAACTGCGCTGAAGATAAACGGGTAGCATTGATCGAGATTGCAACCCACCCTATGTCTCGGTGGCTGAAAAAAGGACCCAGGGCAGTAGCACAGGCGCTGATCTTAGGCGAGAAAGAGAACGAAAACTATCTTCCGTTTAGCTTAAGTAATTACAGCGTATTTACTCATCATCTGGTTCATTAACACAGCTAGAAAAGATGAAGCTGGTGTTCGTCCGATCTCGGCGTTATCTCCGTCAAGTCCGAAATTCAGTGGCTTCGGCAGCCCCACTTGGCCAGCGGCTAGATCCGCCGCTATTGGGTATCTTATCAGATGCCCCCGAGTCGGCCTTGCTGCGTGTCACAGGACCATGTCAGGCAATCACGTAGGCGGCAAAAGAAGGCTGTGTGTGTCCTGCTGCCTCATCCTTCATCAGATGACACGCTTTCAGCCTTGAACCGCTTTGTCGGGTATCTTTTCTCCTCCTACATCAAACAGCAGGGGTCCTTGTCTCTATAGGATCCAGACAAACACACTACACACCATGAGTTCATCCTCTGAAGCGACGCCCCTTTTAGGCGCCGCCGTGGGGGATACCTCGGCTTCGTCGAGTTTATTACCTCACCGACCCGAAAGCGACGGTAGCCGCACCAAAGACAAGAGGTTATCCGCCGGTGTCGCACGCATGGCCGTCGTCTCCAAGAACCTCACCACGGCGCATCGCGTCTGGCTCTTTGTCGGCATCTTTATCGTCGGGTACGCGTACGGCCTCGAGAGCCAGGTGCGCTCCGCGTACCAGCCCTACGCCACTTCGAGTTTTCATCTCCACTCGTACCTCAGCACCATCAACGTCTTGAGGAGTGTTATTGCTGTGGCGGTTCAGCCGACCGCTGCAAAGGTCGCTGATGTGCTCGGTCGCTTTGAGGTTATTGCGATTTCTACCATTTTGTATACGGTCGGAATTGCTATTGAAGCAAGTGCGCAATCTGTTGAGGTGTTTTGCACTGGGTCCATGATCTACCAGGCTGGATACACGTGCATCGTTCTCCTTATGGAGGTTCTCATCGCCGACTTTTCATCTATGAGAGCACGCGTCTTTTTCAGCTATCTTCCCGCTATTCCTTTCCTCGTCAACACTTGGATTAGTGGAAACATCACCTCGGCGGTACTAAGCGCAACGACCTGGCGCTGGGGTATTGGAATGTGGGCAATCATTTATCCCGTCGCTTCACTTCCCCTGCTGTCTTGTCTGTACTTCCTTGAGCGTCGCACCTGGGAAACTGAAGACGGCAAGGAGAGTGAAGAAGCTGCGCCACTGATTTCGCTGCGAACCAACGAGGGCCGATCTAATCTTTTCGACCAACTCGACGTTGTCGGCCTCCTTACCCTCGTCTCTGCCTTTTCCCTAATTCTGGCCCCTTTGACTGTCGCTGGAGGAACAGTGAGCCACTGGCGCAGCTGGTACATCATTCTCCCTCTTACCCTCGGTTTTTTCTCCATCATCGCATTCGTCTTTTGGGAACAGCGAGGCGCAAAGCACCCCCTTATCCCCTTTCATCTCCTTCGCGATCGAGGCGTCTGGTCCGCCTTGGCCGTTAGGAGTTTGCTCAACTTTGCATGGTATACCCAGGGCAACTATCTCTACACGGTTCTCATCGTTGCATTTGATTTTTCGGTCGAGAATGCGACTCGCATCTTGTCATTCTTCTCATTCTTTGGCGTCATTACTGGAGTTCTTGCCGGTCTCGTCATTTTCAAGATTCGTCGCCTCAAGTTCATCATTGTGGGAGGAACATGCCTTTTCATGGTTGCATTTGGCGTTCTCATTGCATACCCCGGAGACGCTTCCAAGTCTTCTCAGTACGGAATCATCGCGGCACAGGTTCTCCTCGGAGTGGCTGGGGGCTTCTTTGCCTACCCGACTCAAGCATCCATCCAGGCGTCTGCATCTCGCGAGCATGTGGCTATTCTCACAGGTCTTTATCTTTCCTTTTACAACGTTGGCAGCGCCTTTGGAACTTGTCTATCCGGGGCTATCTGGACTCAAACTCTATACGGAACTCTAAAGTCAAACCTAGACTTTCAGTCAAACAAGACGCTGGCAGAGGCTATTTACAACTCGCCCTTCTCTATTGTGCCTGACTATCCAGTCGGCACAGAGATTCGAACGGCCATCATCGAAAGTTACAGCTCGGTTCAGAAACTTCTCTGCATTGCTGGAATGTGTGTCTGTATCCCCATGGTTGGATTTGCACTGGCTCTTAGAAACCCTCATCTGTCGGAGCGCGAGGTTCAAATTGAAGATGACTCTGAGGAGGCCTAAACATGGGAGTGAGGCTTGTTCGCTTTGATTAATTCAACATTTAAGCATTGACGGGACAACTAAACCCAGCTCAGGCGGGCAACATGCATCAACAACAGGATAGAATGCATTATAGACTAGCATTTAACTTAGATAGTATTTGCTACATTATCAAGACAGTAACATAGCTTGCATTTGAACATCATATTCTACACCCAGTAATCAATTATAGTCGAGCCCTGTTCTCTTCCCATCGTGTCTTTAACCGTCCAAGCATCATCTGAACATACTTGACATCAGTAACATCGGGGACACTCCTCAGCGTCTCACTATCCTCCCTCGACTTTTCAGTCAGATAATCCAAACTTCCCTTTTCAGCAGAAGAGGCAGCCTTGGGACCGTACTTGCCCTCGAACCAATCCAGAAGCTTGATCGGCGGGTTCTTAGAGGGATCTCGGTCAGAGTTTCTCAATCTGTTCATCCACTCGCTCGTAGGGAGGGTTTCAAATTTGAAGCCTGCGCTGGTCATGGAGGGGAGCATGTCTCGGGACCAGTGGAAGCGCTTGGGGTTAATGACGTGGTATACTAGGTCTGCGTCAAGGCTTCGATCGGTGGGTGTGTTGGCGCCGAGGTTGGCCAGATCGAGAATGGCACTGGCAGCGAGGTTGACAGGAAGCCAAGTCATTTCCTAGCAGAATGTAAGTAACAGTGCATATGACGTTTCGATCGTAGACTCACCTCGTTCAGAGCGGGGAGAGCACCCAGCGTCTCGGCCGTCTGAATCATCAAAGGAATACCCTCTGTAGTATTCCACTCTCCAACATTCGTATCACCAACCAATTGTCCAATTCGAAGCACTCTCGCTGGTGCACCAGCATTCTTCATGGCATTTCGCGTGATATGCTCTGCAACGTACTTTGAGCGAGCGTATCCGGTGTGCTGTGCATGTGCTGGTGACGGGACATAAGACTCAAGAACACTGCCAGGTCTAGGTGTACCTCCTGCTGATGACACCGAGGAGCAGAAGAAGAAGCGAGCAGGTCGAGGGGTTTGGACTGAAAGAGTGAGTTGAATCAGGTTGTGCACAGCCTTGATATGCTGGTCCTCAAAACTTGAGACGGAAATGTTAAAGTTGACGGCCCAGGCGCTGTGAATGACCGTCGTTAACTTGGTGCTCAGCTCCTGAATTCTAGACTCTCCAAGACCAAGATCTTGCTTGCTCAGATCGCAAGGAAGAGCAACCACTTTGCTCCTTTGCTCTTGAGTCAAGGTTAATCCACGAGTCTTGAGGGAGCTGTCGACTCTGTCAGATGCAGCGGCCTCGTTGGATGCTCGAACCATGGCCCACACAGCTCCAACGTCAGGGCGTGCAGTCAGTTGAGCGAGAGCATGAGCTCCCAAAGCTCCTGTGACACCAGTAAGAAGCTAAGATACTAGTTAGCTCAGCGAAAGTTGAATTGGAAAAGCAGATACTTACCACAAGCTCCTTCTCGGGCTGAGGAGCAGATCCAGCAACATGAGGCTTGAATGAAGAATACTTGGCAACCAAGTTCTTCATAACCTGCAACTGATCCTCAGCCTCACTATCCTCGCCCGTCCTCAACTTCTCCAAATTTCGAGCAAGAAGTTTCACATTGCCTGTCTCGTAGAGAACATTCTGCCCCAGCTGAGCTTGTCTGCCACCGAGGTCAATCTCCCTCTTGATCAGACTCCACATCTGGATGCACTGTAGACTGTCAACACCAGAGGCAAAGAAATCTTCCTCTGGAGAAGAAAGCTTGGCACCGCATTTTTCGTTGAGTTGACGGATGAGATATGACTCCAGCTCTTCGCCCTCAAGTACTAGAGCACCTTGCTGGTCGCCTTGTCCTTCGTAGGCGGCATATGCAGCCTCAATCTCCTTTTCAAACTGTCGATACACGGGAACACGAATAAAAGTTCCCTTGTCCGTCCTTGGATATGGCGTATCCGCTTGAACGATGATCACCAACTCCTTTGGAACTCGGGAAAACGACTCGGCTCGGGAATTGGCGTCTTCTACCGCAGGCCAGATGCGTTCGAGGAACTCTTCATCAGACATTCCAGCAGCCCTGTCAGCCTTGACGATCAAGACTCCAGGATAACTCCGTCCCTCGCCATAAACAATGGCCTCCTTGACAATCTCTTCCTGTCGGATCCGGCCTTCGATGGGTAGGGGGAGGACCTTTTCACCGTTGATAAGAGTGAAGCGATCGTCGAGACGGCAGGCGTACTTCCAGAGCTTAGGTCGTGTTGGATGTCGAGTGAAGAGATCTCGTGTGCGGAATGAATTGGGCGGGTCGTCAGAGTTGATGGTGCTCTTAGAGGGGAGCCCGTCCAGGGCGACACATTCGAATAGACCAGGGGCGACTTCATCCATGAGACAATAAGGCTCGGCTTGGGGTAGAAAGCGAAGGTAGCTCCACTCCTTGTCGCCTTCTGGGCGTGTCGAGTTCATTAGTCTACCTGTTTCAGTTCTGTCAAAGAGTTAGCATCTCCATAAGCACTGATTCTCTGTCACTCACGCTCCGTAGTTGCCAACCAGGTAGACCCCATTATCCACCAGTCGATCTCCAAGATCATCCGGACAACCACTTCCAGCATACAGAACCAACTTGACTCCAGCCAAAACACGGATGCCCTCTTCAGTCTCAGCAAGCAACTTGATGACATAAGGAACCGAGTGGAGAATCTCAGGTTGAACCGTGTCAATCATCTGAATCACAGACTCTCTCGTCAAAGGCAGGTTATAGTTGCAAAAGTAGAGTGGCTTTCCAGAGTAGATGGATCGGAAAATCTCGTAGAAGCCGTGGCTGTGGAACATGGGCGAAGTGAGAAGACCTCGCATATCCATGTTTGTGGAAAATGCGGCGATGCAGCTTCTATTGGTCAGGTAGATAGGCTTGGGAAGGCCGGTTGAGCCAGATGAGTGGATGATGACTGCCACCTTGCGAGACTCGGCATCTGGGTTGTAGTCGCGAGCAAACCTTGGTGCATCGTGGTTGCAGTAGTCTGAGTGTTGCAGCAAAGGAAGAATCTCGAGTGACCGGTTTTGTTGGACCTCTTTCAAGACTGGGTGAAAGTTGGGTGTGGTGAGAATGGTGTGGCAATCGGCCAGCTCCAGCAATTGTGTGATTGCCGGACAAGCAAGTCGAGTAGAGATCAAAAACGAAGAATATCCAAGCCGGTTAAGGGCGATGATCTGGATAATAATGTGAATGCCAGACTGAGCGAGCATGCCAACAACAGGAGCCTTCTCGAGAGTAGGATCCTACACCAGTAAGTCTCAATCACCATCAAAAATACACCTATACTCACCACAGACTTGATACCCAGCTTTTGAAGCTTTGCGACCGCAGCATCGGCGTATCTGTCAATCGCAATCGCGCTGTGCTCCTTGTAATCATCAACCCCCGCCTCTGGGAACCCGAGCAACGGGGCATCCTGCAGCTCCGAAGCCCTCCGCTTGATCATCTCATCAAGCGTAAACATCTTGGCCTGTAGGTCAAAAGAGTGGACGGGCGGCGTCCTAGCCGCCTCGAAGCCGTTAACGTCGTGTCTGATGGTCATGATGTCTGTCTGCCTTGTCGAAAACAGGTAAGCACATGTTCAAGGCAACTCCCAATAGAATGCCTTTGCTCTATATATCTCAAAGATCCGGTTCCAACGGCGATCCGCTGATCCCGGAATGATATCCGAGGTGTTGCAGGACCCGGCAAAGGACGGACAACTCTTGGTATTGCATCTTTATCCGGTGCATACAATCTCAGCCCCAACGAATCCCAGCTTCACAGCTTATCCTAGTTTATCCATTCGTTGAGCGTATGCGAGACGTTTCTTTATCCGACACGACGCGGGGTAGAATGTAAAAGGCCTCCAATGGGGATGACGGATCCACCAAGACCATGTCGGATTTACGCCGCTTTTCCGCTCATGCTTCCGTTTCCGTTGCAAGAGTTCTCGGCTATCTTGCCTGTCAACTCAACATCGATTGAGGCTGTAGACATCGCTTCGGAAAAGCGGCTGTAGACGCACTTTCGCCCCTCGCGACGCTATCATGGTTGCAGGTCTTCCCCATGGGGTAATGCAGCTATGGTGCGAGAGAGTCCTGGCTAGAAGAGCCTCTGGGCTCACAGAGTCTGCCTAGTTCCTATCAGTGTATGGTTGGGCTCACTGTCATTCAGGCCGATGCGTGTCGCCGCTTATTCCCACTACCGCCTCCCAGAACATCATCTAACGGAACCACATTGACTATTTGGACTTTCAACAAGGCATCAAGAGCCTTATCGACGCAAAGTTGCACGGTCCTGGGGGATGGTACCTTCAGGGCTGGCGATAGCACCATTTATTCCGTGTTTGCCGCATGTATACATCTGGTTCATGCCTCACCTCGTCAGAGAGCAGGTTGGCCAACAAAAGCGGCGAAAGCTCCATAAGTATTCAATCTGAAGAAACTTCAAGTAGTAGCCCCTACACACTCCAATAGCATCTTTTATCAACCCAGGATCGTTCCGAATTAAACAGCAGAATAAGATACAAGAAAGAAACCTAGAGGCGACCAACCAACCATCTCGCCAAATCCATTCGAGAGAGAAGACCTCAGTCACCTAGCAAGCAGACCACTCGGACTGTGTGCTGGATGAGACGAGGTCTCGAGCCATTTTCACCACCTGAGTCCACTTTTCCTCATCGCTGAAGCGATGGCTATCATCGTTGATGAAATCGCCCGGGGCCTTGAAGAAGTTTTCCACCCTTAGATTCTTGTCTTTTTGGTTTTTTTCGTCGTTCCTTGCGCTCACCGTGATGAATGCCTGCTTCATGGCCTGGAACCGCTTGATCGCCCGGACAGTTTCCTCATTGACCGACGTGGGGTCCTGCTTGCCCGAGTAGAAATTGTAGATGGCTCCGAGCCGGACAATTTGGATGATGAGAGCTGCCAGACCTGCGGCGAGGGCGGTCGCTACCGAGGAGCCCGTCCTGGGTGCGTCGTTCTCCTCTGCGATCTTGTCGCTCTCCCGTGGCTCGACTTTGTGGCCTGGGAGAATGTAGCTGACATTATCTTCGCTGCCCGTCCAGTTGTAGGTGCCGCCATCGGCTCTCGCGGCGCCAATCCTGAACACGCAGCTTGATAAGTCTGAGCATCCGAATGGGTAGTACACCTTCAACTCGTCTTTAGTTGACATGCCAATGTCAGGGGCTGAGCAAAAGACCAGGGCTCCTTTCTCGCCGGCGCGCCTAAGGGACTTGCGCAGACGTTCGAGATGGTCTGAGTTATTATGCTTGCCATCCGTCTGTAGTTGTATCGTCCAGGATATAGAGATAATGTCGAACCCACGGTCGACTGCATATTCCACAGCCTGTGAGATCGTATTAGCTCGTTTGTCTAGCCGCCTCGCTGTCACTTGCTCTCAAACTCACATCGGCGGCGCTCTTTGCGGTAAAGCTTGCCTTGTCGTCTCCCTTGCCCCGAATAACATTCAACTTACAGGCGTAAATCTTCACCTGAGGACAGACCCGTCTTATCATGTAGGCCATGCAAGTGCCATGCCCCGTGGTTGAGCCATGGAATGGCTCGCGCGGACCGCCCATGTCCTCGTCCTCGTAGGCACTGTCGAAGCTCTTCCCAATCTCGAGGTTGCTGGCGATGGCCTTGTGCATAAAGTTGACCCCGTCATCAATCAGGGCAACCCTGATGTCCTTCCTCAATTCCAGTGGGAGGCTAGGGTCTGTTAGAAAAGACTCGGCGAACCGCTCCGGGGGTTCAAGATTGGCAATGCCTGTGGCAAATCTGTCCATGACGCTGAGCCACCGATGGGTATCGATCCGGTTCTTCTTGTCGTTTCCTTCAAGATTCTGCTGCCGTTTAGGTTTCACCTCGGACTCATCATCTGGCTTGTCATGACGGAACTCAATCGGCTCCAACTCAGGGGCCCTGTTTTTTTCAAGACGCCTCCCAAACTCGTTCAAGTTTCGATCAGTTCGGTCCGATGATTCGAGGTTACCCTTTGCATTTACTTAGTGTGCTGAAATAGTCTCGAACGGAGGGCAGCTCTTACTCGTGTCTCGTGTAGGTAGATAACCTGCAGAGTCTTGATCTTGACGAGGCCATCAGGCTCGCTCCATGCCCGAAGCATCCCATTGTTACCGCTCCACCAGAGATGGAGTTCCCTGAGATCAGAGCCCTTGCATGCATTCCGGATGGCCAGCGGATCCAAATCCACCTTTTGCCAGTCCAGTATCTCGACATTGAACTTCTCCAGCGCTTTCTCCACCGCGCCATCACTGTGCGGGACGCCGTTTGGCCCATTTTTGTCTTCAACGGTAACCTTGATGATATTCGTGACAGACTTTTTGGAGAGCCAGTTGAAGAAGTAAACAACGTCGTGTCGTCCGATGCCTAGATCTTGGCTAGCGCTGTTTCTTTTTGATTTGGTCATGGGGAGATTTTCGACCTTCATCTGACGAAATTCGACATACTGGAGGACTTTGTCGAACTTCCAGTTGCCGTAACTGTTCATGAAATCCCTGAAATCTACGGTTTTCGGTTCTTTAAGCACGGTTGCCGGGAATTCGAAGCAGATCTGCTTATCTACAAGCACAGTCAGTCGATGACGCACAAGGTGGGTTTAAAAGTATCTCAGATCCTCACCGTCCTTATTGTCTCCATATAGGAATGCAACAGCAGTGTTGTGGTTGCGAAAGTCTTTTCGAGATCCGCCAACCGATTCATCGTTGGCTAGGTTTTCGTCTCTGCTCTCAGCGCGCTTCTGATTGAACGTCGAGCGCAGATAGTGCAGTTTCAGCTCCTTAGCGATCTCATCGGCGACCTTTTCGGACGGACTCTCTTTTGAGCGCGATGGCGAGGCTTTCCGAGAAGATCTCCCCGACAATTTTGGTTGTTCACTGCTCTGAGGTGGCCTCAGTGTCAACCCTTGCCAGATTAGAGAGGTGGGATACAGGGCCTTACCAGACTTGCCTTACCCCTTATGACCGGAGAGGAGGCGCTGCCATTGTTCAAATCCGAACTCATAGTCCGACTGAGCGATCCAGGATGCTCAGCCTTGCGCACTTTGTCAGCTTCCTGCCCCTTGCGTTCCAAGGGGTTTCGCTCTGCTTCCCGTCCCTTGTTGCCTTTCCCTGCCTCTTTGCTAGAGGCGCCTTCTTTGCGCCCATCACGATGCTTTCCCTCGGAGATGCTGTCCATGGTGCCGTCTTTGGCAAGATTCTGCCTTTTCTTTTTCTTTCTCTCCTGCATCTTCTCCAGTCTCTTTGCTGCCTTCCGTTCCAGCTCCTTCTTATACCTCTCTCTTGAGTCGAGATGATGTCGGTAGACAGATAGTTGATCTGACTTTCCCGACCTGACATCAAAAGCTGCATCACTGCGCTTGATCAAAAACGTGACCAACTTGAGCCTCGACGGAGTGCACCGTTCGTACTCAACAGCATAATGTAGCGGGGTGAAGTGTACATTATCCTGACTGCCAAGGGTACCTGGCTTAGCAGCTTCAATCAACTTGATTGTGACTTCTTCATCGAGACTCCCTTTGATAGCAGAGTGGATGCAATTTCTGTGATCGCTGTCGGGGACCTCAATAGCCCGGCTCAACTCGGCAGAGTTCATTCCGCTAGCCAGCACGGCCTTGATAAAGTCGATTTTTCCCGCAGAAACAGCTTTCAAGAGAGTTGAAGGCCCGTAATTGCGGCCCTCACGTTCGCAGAGAAGGGCAGGGCAGTCTTTGGCTAATTCTTTAACCAGCCAGCTGTAGTAAGGTTTCTTCGCCCAGTCGTCCACTACTGCCATATGGAGGAAGTTTCTATCCCATGTTGAGACGCGTTCGCAGACTTTATCATCCGGGCGTCTCATGTCAGGCAGATACTGCTGCAAAAACTGCGCCCTCGCCATGTCTGTGTCTTGTATAAGCTTGGCGATGCGTTCCGGATAAGGTCGAGGCCCGAGATCTTTCTCCAATTCCGGTGGTGCAAGTTTGTGTGCCTGTTGGGATAGCCGAGCTTTGATAGCAGTCGTGTTGTCTTCCACATCCTTAATTCGCTCTTCGAGCGTTTTCGTCTCTCCCCTTCGATTACTTGCCCCCCTTCCTTCGTCCCTATCTGTGTCGCCCGACGAATCGCTTTGTTCATCATCTTCCTCTTCGCTAACCAGCCCCTCCTCGTCTTCTTGGTTTGATGTGTTTGAATCGTCGGCCGAAGCATTGAAATGCCGCACCGGGTCGTACGAATAGCCTGGAGTAGCCGCCATGGCAAGTACAATAATCCGGCGTTGGGATTCCAGGCTTGCGTACGATGGCTTCCAATTGAGCTATTTTTTGTCGTCTCTTGGTTCGTGGAGCGGCGAGCGGTAGATCCTGGAAGTACCAATGGCTTTACAAATGAAAAGGTCCTGTGGTCCACGAAAACTCCCTGCATGAAGAGACGGAACTGAACGATCAGAGTTCCTTCCTATGCACCTCTGTCACATTTCGGTGTCCAATATTCACCATGCGGGCGTCAGAGTGGGGGCTTTACGAGTCCGTGAAGGAGGGTAACAGACTGACAGTACACGTAATATGGATATGAAGTGCAGGCTTGGCAGCCTCGTTTTCAACCCGCCTGGTTAGATACATGTTCTTGGTAGCGACCGGCAATTTTCCCTATCTCATGTCCTTGCTAATCAGAATCGCGCCTCATGGTTACATCTCCTTGATTCCGTCCCTAAGAACCTTGAATAGAGTTATTTCCGAGATGGACTTGAGGTTCAATCGCCCCAGGTTGTCCGTGTTGTAGTTTAGGAGCCTGTCCGTGCTTGGGGGCTCTCTAGATGGGTTGTACCAGACATCGTCGTCCTTGGGGTCCGTCTTGAAGAGAGAGCCAAGCTGGGTCCGAGTGTCCGCGGCTATCTCAATGGTGATGGTTGCCTTGAAATGTGACATGTCCTGTCGCTTCAGCAGGACAGGGGCCCGCATGCAGCTGACGACTCCAGCTTTGGTGTCCGGGTTCTCCCACAGTGTCCACGACACACTGTTCTTATCACCCCAGGTGCGACCTCTCAGATCGATCGAGCCCCTGACCTTCGAGGCTGACGATATTTCGCGCTCGACTGTGCCTTCAGCTTTCAGCCCGCCACCGAACTGCACACCTGCAAAACCCCCGCCCATGCTGACATCTGCTGATCGAACAAGGGTCTCTTGTTGGCTTGTTGGTTCGACCCAGATGGTCCCGGTTGGGTAGATGGCTTGAACCACCGGGTCGGGCTTCCCCTTTTGAATTGCCGAGAATGTTATGATGACATGTGCCCACTTGATCCTTCGTGCGATGGCGTTTGCGCTGAACTGGAATTCAAACACCAGAAGGCTGCATGGTTCTGCGAAGTCGCTGTCATCATCGTCCGAGTAAAACCCGTGTACAATGTCCCGATGCTCGCACCTGACATCAACTTTTCCCTTGCGCTCAATGATATTGCCACGTTGAAAGGGGTCATCGGGGTCGTTTTGGGTGTGAAAGTCTGCCAACTCTCCCTCGGGGTAGGTAGAGAAAATGCGAGGAGCGAGATCCTCCGCAAACCGAGGTTGCTCGTCTGTCTCTGGATGATCTGGCATGGTTGAACGCCTGGCCAAGATTCTTAGGCTGAGCGAGGATGGCGGATCAAAGGATATTTTTTATCATGTAGTTGTTCTTTATGTACCTTTCGGACTTTCGAGGAGAGCAAGACCTGACCCCAACTAGTTGTATCAAGTGTATAGCATCATCTACCCGAGAGGTCTTGGCAAAGGTGTGTGTGTGGTCACACGGTGTAAGTATGCCTGATTAATTCAGGAATGGGTTTCCCGCATAACGCCATAACGCCCGACGGCGGTGTCACAGTGCGTGAATTGTGAGGCTCGGCTGGAACAGCACGCAGCGGGACTTTCGGCATTGTAACCCCAGTGACCATTAATTTTGTGTTCCAATACACCCCCCAGTTCGTTCAGGCTGAACTGCCAGTCTCGCCTCATGTTTCTCTTGAACCTCGATCCTGTCCATTGTCATGAATTCTGGCCTGGAACCTGACCAAAATGATCAATACCCTTTGGTTCTGAATGTTTCCTGACACCTCGAATACACCTGACACCTCGAATACAAGAAGCGCGACAAAATCATTGTCGTTAGACTATCAGAGCCCTGGTGACAATGGCTAGCTTGGAGCTGAAACGGCTCACTGATTTGGATGTGGAGAATCCCAGTGAACTCGTCGAGTAGGTCCTCATATGGGTCACCGAAGTGCTAAGATGGAAACGCCTAACTAGACATAACAGTGTGATCGCTGTAGGAGGCGTAAACGATATTGGCGATAACACGTGGCTCGGTTATAGCACAGAAGGTCTTCCAGAATGGCTGCGACCTTCCCCAAATGTCAGATTGTCAACATTCAGCTACGGCCTTGAGGACATATTCGTCCGGCTAGGAATTGAGTCTGTTGCGACACGGCTCCTCAACGCGGCCTCAGATCTCAGGGCTGGAGACAATCCGGTAAACATTTATCTCTCCCTAGCTGTATTGTTCACGCTGATGGGGCTAGAATCGCGATCTGATCTTTATCTGTCATGATGTCGGCGGCATTGTCGTGAAGCAGGTGAGGGCCCGGTCGACATCCGGGAAGAAGCCGTAAGCCCTGACATATCATGTAGGCGCTGATCATGTCTGGCTCGGGTGATCCCATGTTTCGAAGCATCGCTGCTTCAACTCGCTGTATTGTGCGTTGCTGCCGTTACTTGATGTAGTCCTTGCTTATATCTTCACAGGTATTCATGGGCTGTCCACATCAATGCCGAAGCATTGAAAGCTTGAGGCAAAGTTTTCATGCCCTATTTAAACAGAGAACATCGCCAGATGGTCACCTCTCGCCCATCCTGGCAGAAAGTCTCGCCCGCTCGGCTCTCAGCATTGGCTATGGTTTTCTTGAGGCCAAGCTGCTGATGAAGATCGCAAGCATCAACATCTCATCTGCCCATGAGGATATGGAAGAGAGAGTACGTCAAGGGTGTCAAGGGCCCAGAAGATGGCTCACACTGACTTTCATAGATTTTTGACCCCTATGAGACAACCTTATCTCTCCGGTCCGGCATGAATGATGAGAGACTCCTGCAAGTCGAATCTGAATTGCCCCATCGCTGTTTGGGCGATTCTGAGGACAACAATGTGGCAGTCTTTTTGTCCTCGGTCCTCGAGCCCCACGGACAGATACGTCGCCACTCAGACACGTTGGAACTATTGATCCCACAAGCATTTCCTCAAAGACTGAGCCCTGCCTGGGATGCAGAACCAGCTCCCATTCCCACAACCCTCCAAGACATCTTGAACCAGAAGTCAAATCAGGATGCGAACTATATTGCGGTTCATGATCCAGACGATGCCACAGGAACCGCCTTGTCAATCCGCCAGTACCTGATGCAAAAGGTGCCCGGACCTTATGTGCACCAGTTCTTTCAATTTCGAGAGTGGGACACGCGGTGCAACTCTGTTGATTCACTTCTCTGTACATTCCTCGTGGACTTGTCGTCATACAGCACTTCGAAAGAAGATCACAGCACTTCGGAAGAAGACAGCAATTCGGAAAAAGATTACCGCACGTTGGAAGAAGATCAACTGGAAATCTTTCGAGAGGGTGTTGTCAAATTTCACGCCTGGTCACGTCACCACCTACTCTCAACCTTCTATGACTATCTATCGCATTCACAAGGCCTTACGTGGATCCTGGTAGACTTTGACGAGCGAATTGCTTCATACCACTGGCTGCTGTCATCCCTGTGCGACTTCGTCAGATGTTCCGGATTTAAGTTCAACCTAGTCATTGTCAACAGCCGTCAATTGGACCTGGGGGTCAATGCTGATTGTTTTGATATCATTTCCCCTCCTCAAGCCAAGGCCAACGACACCAGAGGGGGAGAGGCTTTGATTGGCATGGTTGGAGATAACTTGAATAACGATAACCAAATTGACCACTCGGACACAGCCAAGAAGGACGACGATGAAGACTTGGCCCAAGTCTACGCGGTTGATCAAGACTACCCTGCTTTTCGAGCGGATCAAGAGATTCTAGAGCTTACAGTCGAGAATCCAGATCTTTATCCAATCCAAGGTCGTTTGTTTCAGCTGGCTCGGGAGTGCCAGGGAGATTTGAAGCTACAAAAACTTCTCTTTGAATGGCTCAAGCTGAAGACGGCTGGTATTTCCCACCTGGACCTGGAAGGACAACTCCTGTCTTCCGTCACTAGGCCGCACCTCTTTCAACGCCTCTGGCTCCCATCGTCGGCCACAACAGCGTCCAAAGAGCAAACCTGCGTGGCCACCAGCCTTCTTTTCTATTCATTTCGCCCGTTCACTGTTCAAGAGCTTGATGATCTAGAACAAAACACTAGCTACGGCAACCAGATCGGCCGGGGAAAAAACACATACTTCTCAGGTCAATCTCCGAGGACCCTGGAACTTCTCTCTGGTGTGACGGACGTCTACCAAAACGAGGTTAGGTTTTGCCACGCGCAATTCAGAGACTTCCTGGCTTCTCATCCTCTGATGGGGAGCACTGGGCGTGATGGCGCTGAAGGCGTCTCCAGGGGGGCACACGCCCGAATCACGCGCTGGTGCTTGGAGCGTCTCCGCAAAGCGAATCCTCAGGAATGGATGCATTCACAGACTGACGATGAGCATACTGCGGTGCCAGAATTGCGGGGGTTGTGTCTTTCCTATGCCGTCAAACACTGGCTTCGTCATGCCAAGATGGCTAGCCAAGAAGCTGGCTCCTTGCTTGAAGGATTTCTTGATGACACGGCCCTTGTGCAGAACTGGACCAAGGCATACTGGAGTCTGTCAAACCCGGCATGGAGGCCCAATCTTTCATCAGCAACAACACTAGCAATTTTTGCCGAGTGCGGGCAAGAATCGCTGCTAAAAGACGCCATAGCCAGCTCTGAGGATACGTCTTCTTTTCAACGACAGGCTTTCCATGCTCTAGAAGCAGCCGCTCGAAGTGGCAGTGCCCAGATGGTCAAATGTCTCCTGACTAGCCCCTTGCCAGAAGGCCAACACCTGGACGGCATCCTACTTCGGTCATTTGCCTCGGGGAGCGTGGATGTGGTAAGAGAAATCATCCAATTGACCAAGCGACAGCCCAATGGAATCCAGGATCATCTGGCCATGCTCGGCTGGGCAGCCTATCATGGCTTTGCAGATGCCGTCAGCTCATTGATCCCACTTGTCTCGGCAAAGGACGTGGAAGAGGCTGGCTGCATCCCATTGCATTTGGCGTTGAGGGGAGCGAGAACTCAGCCTGACAGTGGTTTGAGGGTAATTACGCTCTTAGTTGATGCCCACTATCCCCTAGAAGGCAACCTGAATGATGGAAAGCCCTTCTCTGCACTCAACACGGCATGCATATTGGGCATCTCGAGAGGTGTTTTATGTCTCGCCAAGGCCATGTTCACTGGCAGCTCTAACTCTGACGAGAAACAAGCATGGCCCGAGGAATTTCTCTCGGCCACAAAAGCTGCCCTAGAAGGCGCACACCATCAAGTTCTCCAAGTTTTACTTGAATTTGCATTGGCCAGAGGTTGGGTTGATATTGGATCCGCCGGAGATTTGTTCAAGACTTTGCAAGACGCTGGCAAGCCACAATGTTCCAAGACCCTGAGCTCGCACGTCGTCAAAGTTGTTGAGGCATCAGATGAACTCAAGGAGGATGCGTGTTCCATACTACTTGAAGCCTTCACTGAAGGCGAGGTTTCCATTGTCACAGACCTCCTGTTTCTACAGGGCGGCCTCCAAGCCTCCAATTTCTCGAGCCTGCTGCATGCTGCTGTCAAGGTTGGAATCCGGGCCCTTGATACCGTTCGACTCTTGGTAGAAGAAGGCCTGAGGGTATGCGACAAAGAGACATGGCACGGAGCATTGTGTACTGCTTTGAAGTATGTAATGAGCTCAAATGATCCGGAACTCGCATCTTTCCTGCTCGACAAGGCACCTTCCGCGCAACTTCAAACAGTCAACGGGTTACACGCAATCTACTTCTCAGCTTACTTTGGTCGTGAGAAGATGGTTAACCTTTTGATCCAGGCAAAGGCAGATGTGGACGTTATTGGTAATTCGGATGACTGGAGACCCATACACGCTGCGTACGATTATCCCAAGATACTGGATGCTTTACTAGCAGCAGGCGCAGATCCCAATGCCAAGACCGGCTCAGGCAATACTGCACTGTTTTTTGCCTGTCGTTGGGGCTACCTGGAGTCAGTCAAGGTGCTCCTTAAGCATGGAGCCAGAGCTTGTTGCTATGTGGACCAGGAGACCGAGTTATCCACTGCAGCAGAGGGAGGATACGAGGAAATTGCTTGTATGCTTCTAGATTCAGGCGTTGATCCCCTCGAGCACCCTGCAAGCAAACTCGACACCCCCCTGCTTCACTCGTGTGTAGTCAACAATCTCTCGAAGCTTCTCAAGGAGCTACTTCTCTACAACTTTTCCATCGACGATACAGACAGCTTAGGGGACTCGGCACTCAATAGCATCACAGCTAATACCAAAATCCCAGTGCTCGAGCTTCTTCTCAAGCGCGGCGCGTCACTCAGTACGACAAACAAGAAAGGAGATACTCCCCTTTCCAAGGCCATCAAATGCTCTAATGAAGAAGTATTTCGATGGCTTCTTGAGATGGGCGCAGATGTCAACGCTCCTGTTGGTCGAAGAGGCTCGATCCTTCATGTAGCATGCTTCCAGGGCAGCTTCAACATGACCAAGTTGTTATGTGAGAACAAGCACACCGTTTTCCGCAATGACCCTGGTAGCTATGGTACCCCACTTCACGCGGTCTTGCGTCGCCCAGACGAAGGGGAAGACAAGGCAGCAATCATCAACTATTTGCTTGAGATCAAAGACTTTGACCTAAACCAGAACAGTCTGTGGTGGGGGAGTCATCTGAGCGTGGCATGTCTATGCGCCAATTTGGATGTGGTCGAAAAACTGCTGGAGAAAGGGATCACGGTGGATACAAAGGACAGGATTGGGAGACAGCCCATCCACTTCGCCCTTTACCGAACTCTAGACCACGTCAAGATGCTTGTTGGTAGGGGGGCCAGTCTCGGAGCTACCGACTTGATGTGCCGAAACGCACTACACTTCGCAGTCGTCAGTGGTCGCTTGGATGTTGTGACCTTTGTCCTGGATTCGGACCCTGCCATCGTTGGCAAGACTGACATCGATGGCTGGACACCTCTCATGTGGGCTGTCAGAGCCTGTAACAGGTGGAACATCGAGTCAAATGAGCGGCAAAGCATCATTGAGAAGCTAAAAGAGCGAGGCGTCGATCAACGAGTTCAAGGAGAAGGAATCGACCGAAAGTGGACGGCTTACAAGCTAGCCTTATACCATGACCTCGACGATGACATTGTAGATTGTCTGAAGCCGGACGACCATGAATTGGAGGAGCTAAACCCCCCTGACAAGGCTTGGTGGACGAAGTCCCTTGGGACCCCGCAGAAGAAAGGGAGAGAATTCCCCAGAGCTTACTGCGATGCGTGTTTAATAGTAAGAGCTGAGACATTCCAGCTTCATAGCTTCGAGCATGATGCAAGTTACTGACAATTTGGACAGAACTGTATAGGAATTACCTATGGATGCGAAGAATGCAAGGGCTTTTGTCTCTGCTTCAAGTGCTATCAATCGCGGAATCTCATTCACCCTGGACACAGCTTCACGAACTCTGGCGAGGCGTACGAGTATGAAAACTCTTCATCCACAGAAACATCTTCGCAGGCGTATCTTAGCGAAGATGAAGAGAGCGAAGATGATTTGGGACCAGATGACGAGGCTTCATCACCGTCGGAGGCTGGAGATGGATCTGAAATCTAGGTTGTCATTGCGAAGGCAGTCGTTACTTTTATTCTTAGCAATTCACATGATGCTTTCTATCTGTTTCTTTAATCCGTGATACTATTTACGTGATATGTCTAATTGACTGGTACGTAGAAGTAGCAGAAAGCAACCACAAATGCCTTGTCTATCACTCTACACCTGATGCAAATGTACATGGACAAGAAATATCTACCTTCCAAATCCAATCCTTAGTCCTTCATAGACCTCTTGGCAACCCAAAACTGCGCATTGTACGCGCTCTTGGTCAATGCCTTGTTGTTGAATCCATAGACAGCCTCCATACTCCTGACCTTTCTCTCTGGCAATGTCAGAGGTCCGCATGATTCTTCCGTGTCGAGGTACTCGAAGTCCATCACCTCAGTGATTCTCAACACCTCGTCCAGTGACAGTTGCACGTAAGGACCAGATCCGTAGAGAAGAGGGCCAAGGTTGATCCAGTGACCACCAGGCTTAAGCACCTTCTTGATTGTGTCGAGATAACTCATGAGATTTCGGGCCGTATCGATGAAAAAGTATGTGACAACGACGTCGAACTTGCCCCTCTTGCCGATGAAGGCGGTGGTAAAGTCACCTTCAACAAGAACCACAGAGCTAGCGTTGACGCCAACATCGGGGAAGAGAAGTTCTCGGGTCATGTCTGCTTCGGAGATGTGGTGGGACCAGCCCTCGACAAAGGGGTGCCAGGACATGGAGTTTCGGGCTCTGTTGGCTTCGACAAGGCGGTAGGCGAGGTTCATGTACATGGACCACTCGTTCATGGTGACTTCAAAGCCTAAACGTATCGTTAGACGTGATCATGGCAACACAACATGCATCTTACCTCCGAGTCTGGCAATGTCATGACCCAACCGGCCAAGACCAGAACCTGGGACCAAAGCCTTGATAGGAGCAGCTCCGTCTCGGTCAGGGAAGAAGCCTTCCAAGGTCTTCATTAGACAAGAAAAGGGCCCATCCCTTTCAGAAGCACCCTCCTCAGTCCAGTCACGGACGTAATGCTTCAGAGCCTGAGAGACAGAGACACGGTCGGCAGTCCTTCCGGAAGCCTCGATTTCTTTTGCATGCTTCTGGAACTCAGCTTCGCCGATTTCGTAGTACTCCATGGCATTCTGGACAATTCGGTTGCAGAGGTCCTGGTTCTTGGTGAGGAAAGTATCAAAGCGGGCAAACTTCTTGGAGTACTGAAGTTCCTTTTCAAGTAACTAGTCGCGTGCATGTGTTAGAAAATCAAACAGAGTTTCCATGCAGTCTGACTTACAGCTCGCTGAGACTTGGTGACATGCTTGTAAAAGCCTTCAAATCGATCAAGCTCAACCTTTTGGCGCTCATGGTACTTGCTGAATCCGTAAAGTGCGTCGAGAAGACGATGCCTGGGATGGTTCTTGTTCCAGGTGCCGGCATCCCTGGCCATGTTACCCATCAACTTCTTCTTGGCCTCTACATGGCGAGGCGTGTTGGGCTCTCCAGCAATCTGCTCCAGAGTGACAACAACTTCGTGGACCACCTCAATAGGAGAACTCAGGGTTCCAGACTGTAATGACGTACATGTTAGCTGAGGTTGCAAGGTTGTTTCCGTCGTTGTCGCCATCCGAGTAAATGACATTGCGGATGTGATGGTGGTGGTGAAAGAGTGGGGACGGAATAAAAGAGAAAAAAGAGGACAAACCAGGTCGGAGGCGACGTCAGGCCCATTTTGATTCGCGGCAGATTCAACCTTGATGTTCCCTGCCTCGTTGGCGTCCGCAGCCGTGCATAAGGGGCCGATGGAGAGAAGAAGCAAGGTGGCGGACGAGAAGAGCGCCTGAAGTCTCATGGTTGATGATTGACGTGGGCTGTCTTTTTCCTTGGTTTCAATCACACAAAGTCCAGAGCCCAATATGGTGGCTCCTGTCTGTAATATGACTTTACGTGATGAGCGAGAAAAGAGGGCCTCGAGAAAAAAACGACTATGTACTATCCCCTGGACGCCACGGTTAGTTTATCAAGGTTCCAAGGTTGACAGGGTTAATGCTGGCTCTGGCTGTTGGTCGGTTGTATCCCGCGAGCCGTGAACCGTTCCACCAACGGGGGACGGGGTAAGCGACGACGAACCTGGAGAGAGAGAGAAGTTCAAGGTGTGCGTGCAGAAAAAAAGAAGAGGGAAGAAACAAGACGGCTCTGCATCATGCAAACCAGCTGGGATAATATCCAATACTTTTACTCAAAAGCCCGAGCCTCGCAGCGACCTGCCCTTTTTTTGTTCTGTCAAAAGCTGGTACGTTTTTCGGTCGGTGGCCTGAGGTTCTTTGGGATGAGAGACTTGGCATGAGCTGGTCTTTTTGGCGAGTCGCCGTTTCCAGCGTTTGGAGGGGGAACACGAACAGTGGGGGAAGGCGCACCAGCTGAGCTTCCGGTCGGGGCAAGCGCGGGAAAAGTGGGGCTCTCTCTCTCTTCGCTTGCCCGGCGGCGGGATTTGAGTTGATTTAAGGTGAGGACCTTGATGGCCCTGCCAAGACCAAGCCTCGCGATTTTGTTTACCCACCACGGACCAACCAACAGGGGACCTCACAACCTCTCGTCTCTCTGTACGACATCTCCACGCCGGTCTCTGATCTACCCTAACCTCAACAGAGGAGCCAATGGCCGACTCAGCGTTCTTTCTTCTCGCAACCTTGTGCAGCATAAGCATACATGGACCCTGTCCTCTTCCCGTTGAGCACATTCCAACCCGCTGCATGTTACTCACACCCCATGTCTCTCTTTATATCCGTAGCCTCTACTCTATTCCTCGTAGGCTCGCCGAATAATATCTGTAATTCAAGGATCCATGGTTCCCCCCACGTCGTCTTGTCCGATCTTCAGCTTCAAGTGTTCCAAGACACCCCTTCGTATCCACGCCCACGGAGGACCGTTTGTCAGGCCCCAATTGCCACGAACCTTGATGCATACACTCGCTGCAGCCTCCATCTCTTCTCTTGGCGATCCCGTAGAGGCAGTGAATCACAGTCACTAACCTTCACGCCCCTCCCCCTTGACCTTTCAGCTGTCAGTGGCTGCCACTGCACCGTCACTGACACCGTCACCTACCACCTACCACCTACATATAAAGCTCCCCTCCACACCCGTTGCCGCCTCCCGTTGTTGTTCCTGCATCCTCATCCTCACCTTGCTCTGTCTCCTTCTGACAAAAGCCACTCGTTCTCAAACACTCTCAACACCACCAAGAACAAGTCAAGATGAAGACCACCACCTTCGCTGTCGCCCTCCTGGGCCTCTTCCCCGCCGTCCTGGCCGCTGAGACTCTGGCTCCCTCCCCCACCGAGTCCGTCGGTTGTGAGCCCCATGGCGATCACTGTTTGTTTTCCCTTTACACCCTCACTTCTGGCAGCTTGATCTAACAATCCAGGGCACTGCGAGGCTGCCCGCACCACTCTCGCTACCGCCAAGGCTCCCGCTACCACCGACGAGGAGGATCACGATGATCATGACCACGAGGCTGGCGAGAGCGAGGCCCTTGCCCCCTCTCCCACCGAGTCCGTCGGCTGTGAGCCCCACGGTGACCACTGTACGTCTTCTCTTCTTCGGTTGCCATGCCCCAAAGCTAACTCATCTCTCCAGGGCACTGCGAGGCTGCTCGCACCACCGTCGCCGAGGTCGACGCCAAGACCACTACCTTCGACCACTCCGCCGGTGCTACTGAGGAGCGCGCTCCCTCTCCCACCGAGTCTGTCGGTTGTGAGCCCCATGGTGACCACTGTATGTCCTCTTCTTCCCTCTGCGACATCAATCGATCTAACAATCTCCAGGGCACTGCGAGGCTGCTCGCACCTCTGGTGGTGCCGCCGCCGACGCTGTGACTTCCGAGTCCATCGCTCCCTCTCCCACCGAGGAGCACGACGACCACTCCGCTGGAGCTACCGAATCTCTGGCCCCCTCTCCCACCGAGTCTGTCGGCTGTGAGCCCCATGGCGACCACTGTACGTTCCTCAATCGCTCACTCTGACACATCAGCTGACACATGTACAGGGCACTGCGAGGGTTCCGCCACCGGCGCTGCCTCTGACGCTGCCACTGGCACTCCCACCACCTCCGCCGAGGTCACCGTCACCAACGCCGCCGGCGTCCAGATGGTTCCCGTCGTCGGCCTCTTCGCCGCGGCTGTTCTGGCCCTGTAAGGGACCTTGCGAGGTTGTACAGTAGACATCCAGGGGAGCTCTTTGCCGTGTCGGCCCCTGGGATCGTGAAGCAGCGGATGATTAGAAAGGACATGGCAACAATTCACACACCACCGTTACTTAGGTAGTTTCGTTCGATTCAGCTACACCTTGTTAGCTCGATTAATCAACTTCTTCCCACCTTTTACACTCTAGTGCTCTTGCTTTGGTGATGTCACAAGACATGTTGCCCGAATTGGGCGGGTCTTGTACCAATTGACTTGTTTCAAACTTTGAGAAACAAAACCATGTGTCGCTCGCTGCTGTGTTGACCGGATAATTGAAGACCTCCAATGGCTCGGATGGTTACATTGTGGTCAGTTCTACATGGCCATGCCTTTGTACAACCCCAACAGCACAGAACCAACAGTATTACCATTCAAGCACCTTTGTGTCCATGACGACCAACATCCATAATGATCAATCCCATCTCAGCTTCATCGATCCCCCATGATGCTTCATCTGCTTACGCCACGCATCATGTGGTGTGCGCCCTCCCGCATGAGTAGCGCCAACGTAAATTATCCATAAAAGTAACCTTTTTTTCTTGAACAAGCTCATCCCATGTCTAGCATGACACTAGGAATTATTCCCGCAGAAAATTCCCTGTTTTTTTTTTCCTTTTCACGCACAAGGGGGAGAGGGGGACCCCTTCACCTATTGGTCTTGGCGCTTCCTAGTCTGGCGGTTCTGATCCATCGAGATAGTCTATCAAGGTTCTCAACCTCACTTTTCAACTGCCCACCCGCTCACTCGCCCACGCCGATGCAGCTAGGGCAAGGGTTTACGTTGACTGTGCATCGGACCTTGGTACCTGAGTAAGGGAGGAGGCTGTTGGTTCGCATTACGGCCGTGTCTCTATCAAGAGGCAAGGTTGTGACGGTGACTGGGTAGGTAAGGTGTAGGTAAACTAGACGGCAGTAACCCCCAACCTTTGCAATGGGTAGCTCCTTCCTCTCGAATCGGAGCGTTTGCTTTCCAACTTATGGCATAACCGCTTCTTCCCCGGCTCCGCTGAGATCCATATCCCACGCATCCATGGTCTTGGAACTGACACATGAGGTCGCGTACCCGGTGCACACCCTCTCATAACGAAATGGACCCTTGAAGAAGGTCCCCCCATCGAGAAGGAGGCGCCGCCAAACTGACCGAGGATTGCCCCAGCCTGTTGGTCATCGGAACGTCGCCGTGGAGCCTTTTACCCATGATTCACCTTCGACGAACCTAGTACCGCACCGCACCGCACCGCACCACAACGCACTGCATCCTTCTCGCCTCGTGTCATTCATTGCACATGAACTCGGCATATACTCCATATTCACTCTTGTCCATTAGTTACGCCAAGCCAACCGGATATCCATCCAGGTCGATGCCCCACGGTTCTGCCCGCCTGCAGCTGCCCGCCACTGACAGAACTTTGTTTCTCTTGGTCAGTGAGGACCTTGATATCCAACCCTCCATCCATTAGAGTACGGGACTTTTTTCATTCACTGCGAACTCGGCCCCCACGCAGACGTTTACATATTAAGCTTCTTTTTTCCACCTCTTCTTCTCTCCTCCTGCCCTCGTCCAGATCGATCATCCCGCAAGGCGCAACATCGCTCTTCGGTCAATACATTGCATGCTCTCCCACCGCTGCATACCACTCGCTCTCCGAACCGCCATGACTCGTACCGGTCGTATTTGCGGGAGCCGTCCCGCCGTGGTGTTCGTCGGAGCACTGCTGTTTGCCGGCATCGTGTCGGCTTCGATCAACCCTGGTGCCATCAGACGCCAGGCCACGGCCACCAGCGCCGGAGCCGAGGCCAGCATGGACTTTGAGTCCCTTACCGGATGCCACATGCATGGGGCGACGCAGTAGGTGATCTCGGAAAATGAGATGATGGTTGTTGACATTCTCTAGGTTCTGCATGGCAGACTCTACTGAGTACCAGATCGTCCCTGAGGCCGCCGAGGCGACTGCCACCGAGGACCCTCCTTCTTCGTACACTGCCTGCCACAACCATGGTTCAGACGTGCAAGTTCTTTCGTCCTCCTACATCGATGCGCCTCTAACAATCATCCAGTTACTGCATGAACCCCAACGGTGGCGAGGTTCAAGTCCTTGGCGAAAACGAAGCCGCCCCTACTCAGACTGCGGCCAAGGAGACTGGCAAGAGCTCCGCCGCTGACACGGACAAGATCACTGCTGTCACTGAGTGCCACATGCACGAGACATCTCTGTGCGTCGTCTCCGTTTTGCGCCGCTGATGGATACTAACATGGGATAGTTACTGCATGGGTCCCAGCTCGACCGAGTACTACGTCCAGACCACCATCACCAACACCGAGGAGTTTCCCGCCCAGCTCACCGACTGCCACAGCCATGGCGAAGAAACGCAAGTCCTCCTATATTCTACAGTTGGGCTATAACTAACACTGCTCAGTTACTGCATGTCCGACGATGGCGAGGCTCCCATCATTCTCGCTGAAGATGTCGAGTCTGGCGCCGCTGATCCTGAAGAGGAACACTGTCACTTCCACGCCGGTGTCGAGTATGTCTCTCCCCAATCCCCGTCTGTTCCAACGTTAACACGATTAGGCATTGTGTCGGAGGTAGCCACGGCTCCGAAGAGGAGGGTACCCGCTCGTGTGGAAAGGTTGATCGAGACTACAAGATTGGCATCCGTATCGGCATGCTTTTCGTTGTCCTCGTTGCCAGCTCCATTGGTAGGTCAGAGTCACGTCTTGGAAGCACAACACTAACAATTTCCAGGTGTCTTTGGTCCCATCTTGATGTCCACCTTCATGCCAATCAAGTCCAACCTCTTCCTCATTGTCCTCAAGCAGTTTGGTACTGGTGTTATTATCTCCACTGCCTTTGTTCACGTACGTTCCCCCATATTCCAGACTCTTTCTTGGCTAACCTGAACAGCTATATACCCACGCTACCATGATGTTCGGAAACGAATGTCTCGGCGAGCTCCTTTACGAGGCCACCACTTCCGCCATCGTCATGGCCGGTCTCTTCATCTCATTCCTCATTGAGTACTTTGTCCACCGAACGATGCGCTGGCAGGAGAAAAAGGAGAACAAATCCGAGGGCGTCATGTCTACCCAGGCGCTTGCGAAGGCGGAGCTTACCAACGTAACTATCATGGAGACTGGTATTATCTTCCACTCGCTGCGTAAGTACTCCTTTCTCTGTGGTGGCGTCCACTAACTTTAGAAGTCATTGGAATTACGCTTGTCGTTGCTGGCGACTCCTTCTTCATCACGCTGTCCATCGTAATCATCTTCCACCAGCTCTTCGAAGGTATCGCGCTGGGTACCCGTATCGCCGCGGCTGGCTATGGTCAGACTCCTCTCGCCCAGTTCCACTCGCATGGACACTCGCACAGTCCCGCTCCAGCCGTGGACCGAACTGGCGCCTCGTCCGTCTCCCTGACCAAGAAGCTCATTCTCGGCGCTGGCTTCGCCCTGGTCACGCCTATTGGCATGGCCATCGGTATCGGAGTCCTGAACGTCTTCAACGGAAATAACCCTTCCACTCTGATCGCCCTGGGAACTCTGGATGCCCTCTCAGCCGGTATTCTCGTCTGGGTCGGACTTGTAGAGATGTGGGCTCAGGATTGGATGTGGGGAGGCGAGCTCACCGACGCTAGCCCTCTCACCACTGCTCTGGCCCTGTTTGGTCTTGTCTGCGGTATGGTTCTGATGAGTTTGCTCGGCAAGTGGGCTTAATCAAGCCTTGGATACCCCCTTTCGACATACTAGTCGAATCTTGGAGTCTAGAAGATAGTCCTCCTACAAGATGCAGTGTTGAAAACATTGCTTTCACCCCGTAATTACTACGATTAGATATACCAGAAAGTAACAGTACTCTTCACTTCTTTCACAAACAAAGTTAATCGCACTACCCTTTTTCGCTTCCATCAATCCTTCTTGGCGCGTGCCTGCTGGATGCGTCTGCTCATGCTGCCAACATTGAAGAAGATGCCAATGATGCTCTCACTCACCCATCTGGGTAGGCAGGACAATATCCAGACCCGTCCAGACATGCCTCCAGCCCAGTACCAGTCAGGAGTACCTCCAATCAATCCTCCGAACCATCCCTCGCCCCTGAGAGCCTGTCCAACCACCTTGCGCGCGTAGATCTCGGTCGGCACGGTTGCCGTTCTCTGGCTAAATGTAAGACGACGCACAAACACGTCCTCGACAGGCTTGTACAGGGAGTTTTCGGGCAGGGACCGGTGGGTACGGCTCGCAATGTTGGATCTAACCGTGCCAGTGACGGCCGTCATGACACGCACGCCAAAGGGCTTCAACTCGAGGCGTAGGGCTCGGCCCCAGACGTTGATGGCACCCTTTGTGGATGAGTAGATTGCGCCAAAGAGGTAGGGCACCATGGAGGATGTGCTCGAAATGTTGAGGATCAGACCGCGAGCCTCGATTAGGAGCGGCGCAAAGATTTGCACCATGGACATGGGGCCAAAGACGTTGACCTCGTACGTGGCGCGGACGTCGTCGAGTTCCATGTCAAGAGCGGGGATGGTGTGCGTTCGGCCGCTTCTAAGTTGTTAGTATCTGTAATTGAGAGGGAGATGGGACCTTACGCGTTGTTGACGAGAATGTCAAGACGACCACCGGTGAGCTCGGCGACCTTGTTCTTGCACTCGACGATGCTCTCGGGCTTTGTCACCTCGAGAGGAAAGACGCTGATGCCAGGAGCCTCGAGGTCCTTGATCATGTCGGTGTTTCTCACCGTGGCAATGACATGACAGCCTGTAGAACATGAGTAAACGATCATTTGATACGGAATATGATAAACTCACCTCGACGATGAAACTCGGTGACTAGGGCATGTCCAATGCCTCCAGGCGAACAGCTACCTCGATTCAGCATCTCAACTCAACACACCAATTCGTCAAAATCCTTACCCTGTAATAAGCACAAACGTCTTTCTCTCAGCCATGATTACTTGTCAAGTCTGACACGGAGTCGTGATTCGTCAGCGTCTCGAGGTTATATGACAGAACAATGATTGCTGTTCACACACAGAGGTAACTCGTAAATAGCTCTCGAGGGACGGAGAGAGAACATGTGAAACCTGGCGAGAAAGCTTAGTTGTGCTGGTTTGTGTGGGGGGAGCCGAGGCTTGTTGAGGTGACGCCACAGCTCAACGGCCTGCGCCACATCCGTGTCTCGCAACACCAAAGGTAATGGATGGGAGTGGCTTTGCTTTTATCTTGAATTTAGATGGGAATCGTTATCAAGGCAATGATTGAGGGGCATTAATCTCCCTATGTACGTCGGGCTTTCTGTTCAGCTGAGCCTGCTGATGGGAGCCTCGACACATTCGAGATCAACTTGTCTCTAGGGTAAATGAGTGAAGTGGCCATGGGTCCTCGACGTCGAAGCCATGATGCATCTCCCTGGACAAGTTAGCTTTTATTCGTTCTTAGAGGAGATGAGTATCTGGAAATATACCGGTAGAACTTTTCTATCAAATTTTAAATGACCTACGTGGGGTTGGTGTGAAAGAACAACAAAGTGTCACGATGCAATTGTTTGTCCGGTGGGTTCAAGTTCAAGATCAAGACAGTTGCCTCATGACATTTCCAAAGGATAAGTTGAAATTTGGGCATTCAACGAGGGAGCGAATTTAGGGTATACCGAGCATAGACGCTCGTCCTAGCGAGACGGCACGTTGAGAGGCTGGTTGCCACGCGTGCGCAACGGCCGGCGTTGTCGAGATACTCTTTTCTAGCACATCTATGAATTGCCAACCCATTGATCGCTAAGATTGCATGGCATTCAGACAAGAACTAGATGCCAAATTTAGATCGAGAGAGAATTGTTTCGTTGTTCTGTCATGGGCCTGTTAGTCCACTTGCGCCGAGCAGAGGGGAGGGGAACTCACGAAACTGGTCTTACTCTACCTTGTTGCCAGTAACGGCACAAACATGTTTTCTTCTTCTAGGATTCTGGCACAGCCAGCCCGAGTTCACCGTCAGCTAATGAAGAGTGTCCATGATCTGGCTCTAGCGATTCAGAGGGTGGAAGTTGATGGCTCGACAAGACATGGCATGAACGCTTCAAAGACCGATTAGAAGGGGACAATATCTTGGAGAGAGTAGCGCAGAGGTTCTTGACGGCGACGACACTTGGCCATAACTGCAAGTCCAACGTCTTGAACGCATCATCCGAGAAGCGCTCCAAGTGTATCACTCTCGAGAGCAAGGCAGAGTTCATTGTATATGCCGCAGTCGGCTACCTCGGATGCAGAAGTAAGAGAGGATTTTGTATCGTGGTGATTACTGCTTACGCCTGAGAAGCCCCAGTTGTCATGGACAAGTGGATCATCAGCCATGATGAGGGGCGGCTATACATAGAATCTGGCCATGGGAGCTTCTGCTTACTGCCCTGGCGAGCCTGGTTTCTGAAAGTATGGCGGATTATTAATGCCTTGCTTGCCAGACGATATCAAGTTTTCCTCCAGCAAGTCACGAAGAACATGGTTGAAGATGATAAAATATAACATTCAATATCGCCATCAGTGATACACAATCAGTATGACGCAGAATCTCAAGTTGACCCAAATCAATGATTAACTCCTTGAGGCCCCCTGTTGGAGCGCCTCATGTTTGTACATCCAACCGTTGGACGCCAGCCATCCCGAGTATATGGCCATTATTCCGTTCCAATACCAATCCATATCCCTCCAAGACTCCCAATCCAATTCCATTTTCTTTCGTCACATGTCATCACCGTCCGTGTCCGTGAGGTATTGTCCCGGGCATCTCCATAAGCGGAGGTGGTATGGAACCGTCCATCTCGTAGACAAGATTTGGGTTTGCCACATCTTGTGGCTTGGGAGGGGCGTAGGTGCCGGCATACGGGTGGTTATAGCCTTGTTGGTTGGGTGCGGTAGTTGCCCACGCCGGCTTTGGCTCTGAGGGTGGGTATGTTGATGCGCCAGCGTACTCGTGGTTTCCGTCGTAGTTGGGAGGCAGCATTGGGTGAGACTCTTCGGACTTGCGCTTTCTTCGTCGCAAGAGGAAGAAAACACCGGCGCCAATGAATGCAGCTCCGACGAGTGCGGCTCCGACCGCGATTCCAATCGTGGCGCCAGTCGACAGGCTCGAGCTATCGTTCTTGGTAGCATCTTTGTCGTCGTTGCTGTTGTCGCTGGTTGCGACGACAGTGATTGTCCTGCCACCTGATGTCGTAGTGAAATCGGCCGTCTGTTTGCTCTTTGTTGTCGTCGTGAGTGTCGAGCTGTCCGCTGTTGTTGTCGAACTGTCCGCTGCTGTTGTCGTCGTTTCGCCTTCCTTTGCAGCCTCTTGAAACTCCTCCTTGGTCACCTTCAGGGGCGTGGACGAGTCCTTGCATGCCTGTTGCATGGTATCAAAGGTTTTATCGACATCGTCGGGTGATTCCTGGCCAACGCATCGTGCGGAGCCGAGGATGAAATCGTTCTTGTAACTGCCCTGACCGCAAAGACAATAGTTGAGCTCCTTGGAATCCTTTCCAGTGCAGTCGGCATCGTCGGCAGCCTTGTATAGACAACTCTGGGCGCCCTTTGGGTAGAAGCCAAAGTCGTTCTCGGCGGCGAGGGCGGGCGACAGGAGGAGGAAGAGAGTGAGCCACCTCGACGCCATGATGGGCAAGCGAAAGTGCCTGGCGTGTGAAGTCGTCGTTGTCGCGGTGGGTTCAATCCACTGGATGTTGGATCGCGCAATCAGACAATGTTGAAAGAAGTTGGATGCGACAGCGAAAGAGCGTGGTCCAAGGGATGAATGAGCGTTGGGCGCCCGCTTTCAGCTGTCCAGCCACCCCAGCCTGGTTTGTTCCCAAATGGTTGGCGATGATTCAATAAATTTGCCGAGAAATCCGATAGTTTCCAAGCCTCAAAAAAAGCAGGTCACACAAGAAAAACGAATGACAATGTCGCTAGGATCGGTAGAGGGGGAAAAACGAGTGACAAAGGTCGATTCGCAAACTGTTTTTCGCTCTGCTTTGATGGATGGAAGAAGGATGCGTTGGTCGTACGGGGTAAAAAGAGGAGAAAAACAACGCGCTTGGCCAAGACTTGGATGGGGGGTCAATAGAGATGGATCAGGAATGATGACGATGGGACAGTGCTTTTATTAACTTGGTTCATCCAAGGAAGGAAGGAAGGAAATATGCAAACAGGCAGTGACGATCGCCCGGTCAGCACCAAGCCAGAAGGAAGGG